>DWME01000371.1:0-35332 GCA_018244795.1 Parelbella ahira ahira | reverse complement strand
ATGTAATACACTCCTAAGTTTCACCAGTTACGCTTAAATCCCATGGAATAGGTGGTGACTGCTGAGCCTAGTGCCATACACCGGGTACAATTCGAGACTTCCAGTCACTAACGGTAAATTCAAATTAGAAAAAATGGGAAATTTTTTGCTCATTTTATTTTCTTATTTTTCGGTTTTAAGTTCGTAAAGCTCTGCCATCTGCCATTGGAGAGGCCGATGTCTAGGAATGGACGAAAGTAGGCTGATGATGAAGATGATGATGATGATCCGAATGAGAACCAAGTCCAGTAGCGTAATGTCGCTTTGAAGACCAAGGTCCAAGCTGGGTAGCTTCGCGAGAGTACGTATATGTAAGTCTAAATTACAACTTAACGATTTTTACTTACCTATCTCATTAAAAGCTAACGATACAAGTTCTAAATATAGAACCAATATTGTACCAAACAGTTTGTTTCTGCAGTATTGAAATAATTATAATTTAGATTAAATATCGCTCTTACTCTGTATTCTCACTCACACATGGATGCAAGCTTGTGTAAGTGGATAAAGTACCGAAGGCGCCTAGATTTGCACTTTCACACATCGATTGATACGTGTGTGCGTGCATTGTTAGTATTGCAGAGCATTGGTTGTGTGTGATAACTCTGCGTTAGTGTTAGCTGACACGTTCAGGTTCCTCAGTGGTGCTGAACCTTACTGAAAATAACACACAAGGCCATTTACACTAAAGTGATTCAGTTATGTACTTAAATGATAAGTAAAATTTGTTCTACAAATTTACCGAACGTAAAACGAGGTGTGACCGTAATGGACGCGAAGTACGCACATTGAATTTCCATTAAATGGAAAATTTCCAAGCACAATTGATTTAATGCACGTTGTATATGACAAAAAAAATCCTATTTCTTGTTCTGGCGTTATTTATTTGAATATTTGACGAAAATATCAACTCTGCACTCGACGAGAAACTGTGCCGAACACCTGCTTCTTTCTTCTAGTACTTTTCCATCAAAACCTTGGCGCATACATAATTCGAAACTGATGAATATACGGTCGACTCACTCGCGCGCACGGCGATCTGTACTCGCGGTGGAATGAAGAAATGCACACTGGCTAATTTAGTGGATGAGTGTAAACGAATTGCATACCGCCTTTTAGTGGAATGTCGGTGAGCCGTAATGTAGCTGGATTGTCATATTAAGTTTAAATCATTTTAGAGTGATTCATTATTAGGTTATATTTACTAAGATAAACATTAGTCTTTTAATCGGTCCACTTTGTTAGTCAAGATTTTCTACATATTCACTTACTGTATTACTAAATTGGAAAAGAGATGTTCGAAAAATATCAATTTCGAGGGTTGCAGCATCCCCAAACCATTGAGAGAAGACAAAGCCTTAGCCATATTGTTTGTTTATACTCAAACCATTAATTTTTAATTAAAGATCCCATAATTTTTTAATGGCAACAAACGTTTAGAAAAATATCAAATTTTAGTTTCGCCTCACAATTCCTCATATATAGAATTGTACTACTTTACTAACTAACTAACTTTTAGGCAACAATTTATTTGTCTTAGCATAAAAAAGCAATTCATGCACACCTACCTAAATACCCGCCTACATAAGTAACTGTAAGAAATTTTTAATAAGCATTCGGTCGCTGGCGCCATCCTGAATTCACGTCGCGACCAGCGCGTCTCATTATTAAGTTGACCAACTGAACGGACAACTTTTACTTCGATATTAGTGAATTAAGGATCTGCCGGTACCCAATCGCGACTTACTTCCACCCTACTTGGTGCAAGTAAAAGTGTATTATGAATGTTCGTAAGCCATCGATTGCTTATAAAATGTGGCATTACCGAAGTGGTAAGCTGGCGTATTTGACAACAGGCAATCAATACAAATATATGCGTTTAATGACCAAATATCATTTGATGTAACAGTGAAGGACAGCAACGTAAGAAATCCTGTATACCTTACATACTCTCCATAATGTTCTCTAAGGTGTGTGAACGCTATCGCCTTGACTCTACTCTTTCTGAATTAATACGTACCTATCCCACAGTAGAACGATAATTTGACTGATGACAATTCAATGGTTACTTCATTCGATATATTCATCTCACAACTATCAATTATATTTAAGGTCAACTATAAAATTATCAAAAAAATATTTGCTACTATTTTCATTGATGAAACCTACATATAAAAATATACCACGATTAGAATGACTTTTTATAGTGACGTTAAACTTGATCATCATTTAAACAAAAATGTTCATGTGCGCCAAGGCGTTTGCACAGATCTGTGCACCCCGTGGGATGCCTTTGGTACTCTACTACGTATGTCCACTCTCACTCTTTCTCTCGTCGCAACTGAGACCAGCATTCCCTTGCTACATCAAAAACTGATATTTAGTTTGAAATTTGCGTTTGTAATTTTTATTTTATAACGACAATTTGTTACCACTTTCAACGTACAGTATAAGTGATTGTAAAAATAAATTTCCAGAGATCATCGTACGAATAATCTTTATTGGTCAAATTCGGCTGAACTCATTGCGAAATCAAATAACAAACGAGTGCAATAAGTCTATAACGAAAACGCCAGCTATTAATTATCATCCTCCAACGTCTGAAAGTGATGAAATAACAGACTAACAACGCAAAAAACACAATACAATATATTACATAAGTAACGCTTGCCTCATAATATTTACAATGGAACTTGCAACTAGGAAGCTCATTTCGCAGACAACTGTCCTTTTAATTGTTTCTTGAAAGCGTGTAATTAAAACTAGCACGACATTCCAGCTTGTAACGTATTTTATAACTGATTGTTGATTTGTACGTAACAACGGACGGTAGATATTTTATGTATATTAAAAATATTTCATAACATATAAAAAGCTCCGGGGAATAACGATGTACGTGACTTACAAATTCAGTCTTATCAGAGGCTTTAATAAATTTTAAAGTGCTTTAATATATTTAATGTATCATTACCATCATCCAAAAATGTATGATTAATATCATTCAATGAGACGCCATGAAAGATAGTCTTAATTAGTACCAACCGTTTTCTAAGAAGTTCGAAAACACCAACCATATAAAACATTGAAAGTTGAGGTGGAATACGATAAGCGTCATCCGAATGATATAATAAGAGTTGAACTTAAAGATGGCGAGCGAGTGCAGTCAGAAATAGCATCGCTTGGGTTTACTGTAAATCCTTATTTAGCGAAAGCGACCGCCGGGCACCGAGCGCCGCTCTCAGAAACGTGCCCTCAACACGTAGTTTTTTTTGTCATTCCTACGCAACCAGATTATAAATAGACGGCTAGGCTTCTGCATAGATATGTTTTTATATATAGAAATACTAGTGAAGTTGCCCCTGGCTTCTAATAGTCTTGAAATCTATAGCAGCGACGATATTTTTTTCAGTCTCATAAGATATTAAAGAAGTAACATTTCTCTGGGTAATCGTAAAAAAAAAGTTAAATGCGCTTATCATTTAATTAAGTTCAAAAATAGCTTGGCAATAACACAAATATTTATGTACAAGCAATATTTTCCATTTATTTAACTGAATTTCTAATAAATGTGCACAAAAGGTTTTTAAGCAGGCATTTTTTTATAAACAAAGGTTTTAATTAGGCTACAACATACACATAATAAGGCCTACATCATCTATGTATTATAATGTATGTCAGGTTAATGACATAATAAGATTTTATTTTAACTATAAGAGGGTTAACGATATATTTCGTTTAAAGTTTAAACGGGGATATTGGGAGACTGTATTAAAATCCCGGAATTCCGATATCGGGACGCTATTTTCAATATACGAGTACATAGATACAATACCATTTTACATAAAAACATCGGTACTTCTCCGAAGGAGTAGTTATTAGAGTGAGTAGTTCTTCTTTTCTCCCGTATTTTATATTATACGTCTCATAGAAAAGGGGATGACCCTATTGACATACACCGGGTACATAATAACACTGGGAGCTACTGCAAATGTCTTGTTCGAAAAGCCCAATAATACTTTGCCCGCTTCGCGGATCCAACCAAGGATATTTAGCTCAGCAGTCACGTTTACAATCACTCGACCAGCGGGACAGTTAACCATAAAATGAAGACGTTATATTTTATTTTAACGATAAGACTTGTAACGACACGCGTAGGTTTTATAAAGGCCAAACAGCCAAACAGCTAAACAAGACTTCGTTAGACGTTCCGGCATTTCGATATGGGGACATTGTTTACAATATATGTAGATGCGATAAACTTGAATATAGAGACGCGAAGCTGTATAGCAATAGAGCACCCGGAGGCAAAAGATTTTAAAACATTTCGCTTATTTATCTTATCGTTAGAGTTGAATTACAGCTTTAGCACGGTCAATAAAAAAGTCGACATTCTTTACTTAAACGAAGCTTGTCTCGAGAAGTAGACACGTGTTCGTCTGACCCTCTCTATTACGCAACAGTGCACCTGGCACAAGGACGGGCGTTGGCGCCCAGTCAATACCGCGAACCAGCTCCACCAGTCCAGCCTGGACAGCGTCACCGCCTAATCTGCATTTTGAGTATGCGTAAACAAGCCCTCGGTGGACTTGAAACTTGAGATTAGAACAATCTACGTATTTTAATGTTTAACTTTTAGACGATATCAATAAATGAATTGAAAATATTTAGCGTTATAGCGATTTAAATGAATCATTATAAGATTATGGTAAAAAAATCTGTATTATTAAATGGGAATTTTTAATCTAGTACAAAAGCATTTATATGTAGATTATCTTTTTAGTTGTTTTTGTCGAGAGAAGGGCAAAGGTTAAAAAAAGGGAATGTTCAAGATAAATATGAAAATACAAATTCAACCTTATACAATTTTGAATTTTAAAAAACTATCACTGCTTAGAATTTTCACGATACTTTATGATTTTATCAAGTAATAGTGTCACATCTGTATTCATTCACCAACTATTTTACTTTAAGTGGACTTTAAGTCAATAGACCTATTTAAGCTAAATATTTCGAGCTACTTATTGGACATTTCATGTGCATACCTTTTTTAACGTATTGAGGAAGATCGTAAAACGACCGAAAATATGAATGGCGTTTAGTCCTAATGCGAATAAAACAACCTGTACACAAGAATATTTGTTTTGTTTAATATTTGTAAAAGAAAATAAGAAAAAAAAGACGAATGAGTAACTATATCAAAAGAGTATATAAACATTAGCACATGAAAGTTTCAAAATATTTTTCAAATCTGCAAATCTGAATATAAAAAAAAACAAAATGCATAAAAAAGAAAAAAGCTGAAAACGATCTACTACACTGATAGGAAGCAGACGAATACTTTTTATATTTTTTTGGCAACATCTAGATGCTCATACTACGATATGCTAGAATAGATATAGGTACCCCTCTCATGTTACCTCTTTCTTTGTGGAATAAGGCCCTAAGATGGCACTCGTATACCTGCTAATACACATTTAATTCGTACAAATGCTGCCATGTTACCTATTTCATACACTTGAACGGAAAGTTACAATCTCCACTTTATCTTGTGTTAATTGATAAGATAACAAAAGATAACACTCTTTCAGACGAACGTGTGACACATAAGCGTGCGCATATTGTTTTTGCTCTCACTCTTATCATGTTATCGGAAAGTAACCAAAATTGCGACGTCTCGTCTTCCTCGCCATTACTACATACTAGTTGTAGTATAAAAGATATGAGCGATACAAAAACACGTGAGATACGGCTCTATGTGTATCTACGTATCCAGACGAGAACCTTATTTGAAACTAGAACCTCTCAGGAGAAAATGACAGGTCGCGTCACAAACTCTTTTATATTTGGACTTTTCTTCTCTTAAATTCTGCCCGCACTTCTAGTATTTATCGAGCTTTGTAAGCTCACAATCCTATACAAATGAAACTGTTGAAATACAAGTAACTGTAGGAGAACTGTGTTAATTGGTGATTTGAAATTGTCCGGTTTTAGTATATGTAGGTACTTCCATACATTTACATTAAAATGTTTCATGCTACCTTCATCATCCCTTGATTATGTCATAAGTGCAAAGTAAATTCTAGATACTACCAAGATGCAAAAAGATTTTAGGGCGACGTTTAACTTGTAAAAACGTTTTGTTACAAGGACTTCTGGGGGCGTTTACGCATTTAATGTTGCGTATTAATTACAAAAGCTTGTAACATACCAAATGCAGTGAGTTTGAAGTAACGACGCGCGAGGGTCGCCCTGGCCGGCGCTAGCGCACACCGTTCCAGAACGTTCGAAGCCTGCGCCTGCGCGCGCGAAGCTCGCTTGGCGCTAGGAATATTCCGCTGACATTTTTGAAACGGTCACACGTGTATGCGTATAAGACGAAATGTCAATGTGTGCGTAGGTCATATTTGTAGTACACTGCATTACCTACAACATTGACGATAGCACGATCGCTGTAGAAGCTGTGACGTAACTGAGGTCAAATTGTATGTTTAATAACATTACACATGCGTTTAATTTTTTTTTACATATACTTATACACATTAATTTGCGAGCTTTAAATATTTAGCTATCATTAGATTAAACACCTTAAACGTAAAAAGTATAAAACACAAACATCTTGTTGTTAATCGTATCATTTACAAAATCATGCTAATTTTATACCTATACACAAAAATCGATCAATTTAATGTGTTATATGTATATCATGAATTACAAAACTATTGCGAATTCCCGATGATATCATAGAATTGATTCTCCGTTCCTGTTTGCTTAACATGTTATACACCATCGATATGTTGTTAGCTCAACACCAAAAGTCGATTATAGTTACAAATACGCAACAGCGTTTTAGAACCAAATATCAATTTCCGATAATTTTACCTGGGAGTGTGCGTCATGCTCTGCAAATATTTTCGTGTATCGCCCGGAACATTCAAGCATTTGTACACGAACTGGACCAAATAGATCAGCTACCGGCTGATGGGGAGTCAGAAACCTACCCTGGCGTACCTGAATGAAATGAATGGTGAACGTAAAAGATGCATTTTAATCTGTAAGGATTGACATCTTTGGCTCTCAGTTATTTCGGCACAAAAGATGACGAAATAGTAATAGTCAACAAAGCGATCGATTTTGCTAACCTACTACATACTTCACTGGCTATTACCTACGTGAGATTATAATCCTCTCGAGTCTACGGCTATTAATTATGATTATAATGAATTATAGTTGTTGGCTCTAGACTATAATATATAGATAATTATCAATAAAAAGCTACGACCTTGTGGATTCTGTTTAATACAATAGTTGTAATAAACAATTAAAAGTAACTGTAACACTGCATAATGAAATGTTATCACTTCAAAGTGAGGATCGTTCTTTTTATACTTGTGTGAAGAAATCATGAAAATTAAATTACACTTGCGTGTGTTTAATATCTGGTGCAATTCACGTCCAATAGCAACAGTGTTTTAGTCGGAAATCATGGAAAATAAAATTTTTATGGCTTCCAATAATTGCATTTACGCTGGCGGTTAAGCAAATAAAATAGGGCAACAAATATTTTTAATAACGATCTAAGAAAAACTGCACGTTTCCAAAGGTCGTCGAATGTCAAAGGCCAGAGACGTTTCTGGAAACGCAATACGTTAGTGTGTGTACAAGTATTGTGAAACAACGTAAAACACGTGGGTGTGTCACGCGCCTTTTATTTTTAGACGCATTATTCGGTACACATATGTATTTGTCAATAGACAATAGGCTGAAAATATTATCCGAAGAGAAATCCGGACAAACAAGTTAATTGAAGACTCATATAGTACTTCTATATCAAACAGTATAATCTTGCTGTCTTACAATATCTTTTTGTGTTACATAATATTTTACGTTTAAGAGTATTTCAGTAGGTATGGTTTATTTATGTATTTTTGTAAATTAATTTTCTATTTACACATATAATATGTTCGATTATAGCATATTAGCATAATTATAATGCCTTATTAATCTGTTTATTACTTTACCACATTAACAAAACTTTAACTTTAAACTACTATTAATATAAGTTTTGTTGATATGTATAAAATCCGAACAGTCCTGACTTACCCCAATATACGAGGGGACTACCAATGACGTATCGATCGCTGTGACGCGAAAGCTCGACGCCTGACTGTTTGGGTGTGTGAGGGGCGCGGCTGGCCACGGACGCGTAGTCCACGGCACCATACGCACGTACCATCCGGGCGAAGCCGCGCACGTGACGCTACACACGTTACAATTAAATGCAGCTTGCGTTTTGAAATTGTGACATTCACAGAAAAAAACGCATTCATTTGTCTGTTAATGCTATTTAACGCATAACGTGAAGTAAGCTAGAATTATAGAGTGATACGTCCCCATAATACTTTTATAGGTCGATCTCAGTTTTGTACATTTTTAATTTATATACGTAACATACGACATAAAATATCTATTTTCATATCCAACTGCAAATATAGTTAAGACGAATAACTATGATATTTCTTTTCGCTTATCAAAAAATTACAGTAGGTACATCGTAGGTTTATTTTTATTGCATCTTACTCGTATTTCGTTCCGAAGGTTTTGTACAGTTTCGTAAACAAGTTTTTAGGGCTATTTTTCAAGCATCTGCGGCGCTGTCAAATGACTGACAGATGACGTTTCATTCCTGATTAATGTGGATATTTTTTGTTATGGCATAAATGACATAACAAATATGTATATTTTTCATATGAAAAGCAACATAATTACGGCGTTGAAGGCCGATAAGGAAACATGGTTCGATCATTTACGGAAACAACAGGCGGACGATTGTGATCGATGGATATGAATAATGTTGACTTAGATAACGTATAAGGATTTTGATGTACAACGATAAGACACTCGATTCAGCGAGAGCTAGGCAATTTTTATTCCTATCACGGTGACGTCAGAACATGACTAAGATGTACTTGTACAATTCATTGTACATTCATAATATAAGTGTGTAGAACATCTTTTATTGGGGGCGTGGTGCAACGCCGAATGTTCAGTATTCGTATGATGTGTTATTTTCAATAGAATATGTGAGCAACGCATTATGACTGGTAACACCACGATGACATACTTATATTTCAGGAAGCGTAAATAATACTTTTTTGTAATTTACAGGTTATATTATTCAAATTAGAATGATGCGACAAAATTAGGTTTTTTCACTGATTCAAAAATATTATTTTTGCAATGGCAGAACAAAATGAACACTTAAAATGATGTTGTGTAAAATGTAAAATTGTGTGTAAATGTTAAAATCTGATAGTAAAAAAAAGAACAAAAAAAAACAAATCGGCCAATCGGTATTTGGCCAGCGTGACAGACTATGGCCTTAAATATTGTCATAACGATCGAGACCTGTGTCTAATGGTAAAAAAGACAAAAGTTTTGGCAATACTGAAAGTACCTTGTATATTGATGAAGATGATGATGATGATGAAATAACGTGTGTCATTTACAAATACAATGTGATGATATAACTAGGTGTATTATCAGCACCCTTATCTAAAATCTAGATTCATTGGCAATTTTAAAGATTAACACGAATCACCACACCTCTTTATGACGATTACAATCTATTTATAAACATATTTTGTTCACTTGTACTAAAATAATTTCTACGCGTGTTACTTTTATAAATGTACTATTTAACGCTGCAATTTTGTTTAAATAAAATACTTTAATTGTTGTATGTATACATACATGAAATATAACATAATATTGTATCTCTTATAAGACACGACGTATATTAAGCATTAATGTAGGGTCTATTAATTATTATTGGCTTCTATTAAATATTACTGGCTGAAAGAATACTCGGAAGTCTCGGAAACCAGCATACAGCGATTAATGTAGAGAATTTGGAGGCACGTAAGATTTGTAAATATGGAGCTATTTGGCACACGACTCTACCTACCCCGTAAGAAACCTTGCCTGACAAAATGAAAACAATGAAAATACAAAGCATAAGACTAGTTTTCAATAAATGCAATTTTTTATGTTTTTCTTTTTTCATAAATTTTCCTGCAAGCAGTAGCTGGATGCGCCAAACAGAGGATAGAGCGGTGGCGGTGACAGATGGTGCTCATTGGTGGAGACGTATATCCAGCAGTGAACTGAAATAGACTGATGATGATAAAGCATAAAGCTCAATTATCTATCACATAATGCGATATTTTTTACAATTAATTGCATACTAAGACGTAATTACAGCAACACGCAACGCGAGGCGCCCGCTGACGCGCCGGCCTGCCCACCTCGTGAACAATACACCCGATACTGTGAAACCACAAACTAAAACAACAACGTGACACGTCCGCGTCGTGCTACTGAAATATTATAATACACAACTGTATGCCGCCGTATTATTATCAAATTAATTGAATTATATTTCATTTTTATACCTATTGATTGATTTATATTAATTGATTGAATTATTTGATTGAATATTGCTTATTCAACGTTACATATTTTATATACCATCGGATGATCCTACAGCATGCCCCTGAGCTCGCTCTCCAGACCTTTGTATCCAACCACTTTTGCGTATGTCGTCACCTTAAATATGTGCATCTTTAAACTCTGTCTTGTCAGCCTCCCTCAAAGGAAATAGACATGTTAATATGCACGTGTAAGTATGTTAACAAAGATGATTGATCTACGAAATAAATATTACTTTGTGGTCGAGGACTTCTAAGGATAGACGCATTGAAATATTGCGCAAACAATATAATTACATCAAACGGCCGCGCACAAAATTACACAGAACTTATTGTAGTCGACAGTTACATTCTCATACAATGTAAGTTTTTTTCACGGCCCCGTGTTATTGGCTCTATGAAAATAATGAATATATTTGATATCAGACTAGTAATCAAAATTAAAACGCTACACGATATCATTTTTATTACTATTACATCGTCACGCCAGGGTCCCTCAATTGATAGGCAGAGTTTGAGAGCGTCAATAAAAACACGAAATCCTAATTAAAAGCAGTTTCATAAAATATCATCATTCACTTTCTTTACGCTTCCACACATACCGTTAAATGTACCGATATTCAATAACGTAGGTACAGATTTGCATTGTAGGTACAGACATGCATTTTTCATAAATTATTTTGAAATTAAAACATGTTCAATATTTACTATCATTTTCGCCTCACATAACGGTGCAACGGGAATATAATGTTTTTGATATTTTTATATGATTTATGCTATTCGGTTGACGAGTAGCCGCGATAAGGTCGTGCCGAACGAATTATTTTTTTAAAACCGGTATAAATTGGCCAGTGTGTTCGTTACATATTAGGTATTATTAACAAACAGAAAATATTACATGCAAGGCTCGAGGTGTTTATAATGTTTAATTCTAACATTTTATACAAATATTCAAAGCGATTCAGGTTCACTGTTGAAGGAAGGTTTTGTATGTGTGCCACACACACAAAAAAAACGTTCACGCACATTACGAAGCGCGGTATCGCGACGCGAGCGGCGCGCGGGCCGCGGAGCGGGGGCTCACCGCCGACCACTGCCAACCTTCCTATAAAAGACTGCGCTGCCATCTGCAAGTTTCAATAGATAACTTGAACTCTGAAGAAATCGGTACGCGCTGCCAACATATTCGTTTGTTGTGTGGTCTTGGAAAAATTGTATGTTGTGCACATTGAAAAAAAGCGCGCGAAATTAAAACTTCGTTGTATGACAAATGTACTTAAGTGATTTTTCAAACGCAAACTTATAACAGTTGAATATAGTAGCTATTTTCGTACAACGGCAAAACTGTGTCGAGTCGCGCTTGCAGCCGGCCAGACTGGCTTACAGCTGGTCGAAATAGACTATTTCTCTCTGAGACTATTTAACGTACAAGTGATGTATGTTGCATATTTGTGTTGATCGCGAATCTGGATTATAAAAAACTTTTTAAAGCAAGACAAAATACTGTTATTACAAGTGTTATATATTACAGACATTACCACTTTGACGTTCCCTGACAAAGTTCACCTAAGCAAATAAGACTAATAGTTATCGACAAAGACAGTAAGTGAAGTGATCAAGATGAGCTTCAACAAGAACAACCCTAACGCGATGGGAAAGATAATGGGATACTTGAAACAGCTGTCCACCGAGATGGTAAGTCATAAATATTAATTTCCTTATAGGAGGGTGCATATAAATACAAATCGGTATACATCCAATACTTTAGAAAAGAATTGAAGCTAATACATATTAATAAGACATTTTATATGGCAGCGGCGAAATGTTTGCTTAAATTTTCGGGAATATTTATATTCGCGAAAGTTCCATGGTTGGCGCCGGAAAGCTCTGGAAAGTATTGCAAGACCGTTTGCTTCGGAGAAGCGGTTGTTTCTAAGTATTCGTTGCTTGGCAACCAATGCCAACTTTTATGTTTAAGAGTCATATAACATGATCCACATGAGATTCGTCTGTTAGATGAAAGAACTATTGAACTAAAGACAAAATAATTACGTATTACACAAAATAATAAGTATATGATGACAACAAGAAAAATGCATCCTAATAAATTAATCGTTATTGTAAGTTCGTTAGATATTTTAGCAGCAAGAAAGTAAGATTTAATAATAGGGTAATTAAGAAGAAAGTAAAAAACAACTGTTTAAGCACTAATGTAATTCATATAAAACTATCTAATTCAAATTCATTAACGTGTTCAATTAAAATGAAGTAACGTAATGCCATAATCCATTTTAGTAAAATTAAATATAAGATTATTGTTTTCTAATCCAGATATAAAATAGTCATTTACTTTAGTACCATATTTTTATTCACGTGGCGTACACACTAGAACCGTTAGCGCCATCTATTATCACGTAGCAGCAAGTTTTTCTACGGTGATAACAGAGCACCTACTTTCAGCATCACCGATAGATGGCGCTCATTCTAGTATATATATTATAACCAGATAGGTACTTTGGATTGGAATAATGCTAGGTATGTAATCCCGTAAAATAGGGATATGAAATACATAATTAATCTAAAAAACACACAAATATAAGTATGACATAAAAATATACATGCCTGTAATTTATATTAACCTTCAAGATCTTAATATTGTGTGTAGAAATTAAACTAATTGCCAATATTTCATACTAGCTGATACCCGCGACTTCGTATGCGTTGTCTTTTATATTAACAACATATTTTATGCACTGAAAAATATTAAAGGAAAAAATATACTTAACTAATCTTAAAAATCCCTAGACATAGCAGTTTCATGAAACTTTAATAACCTTACATCAAATAAATATATCATTCATTCTTTTTAAGATAAGCACCAGGTGTTTACCCAGTAAAATAAAATAAAAATTTCGAAACCTATCCCATACTTCTTCTTGATGCGCGCCCAATGGCAGATATTTATCATTTTATTTACGTAGATGTTATTTAAAGAAAGACTTTTTATAAACAATCAAATCTGTCAAACTTTGAAAAGAACACAGTTTAGTTTAGACTATGTATTATTAAAATGAATGGGCGCTCAATAGCAATTTATCAGCTCCTTATGTTAACTGCTTTACTCGTATCTATCATATTAATAATGCGCATATGGGTAATGGACCAAAATACCTAATACGATCAACGTGCCATATCCAAAAAAATATTAAGGAGATTGTACAATTAACTGCTTGAAGTAGAAATTAAATACCATCACGCCAGGTCCATTGCAGGGTAGACAGAGAGCAAAGAGACAGATTCACATTCTTCTTTATCTTCGCTAAATTTTTTTTACATCGGTCACTCTCTTCCTACACGTGGTAATAAAATAGTATTTAATTACTACTATTATATTTGAAGACGGTTGTTTTTTGGAACAAAATAAACCAAAAATAATGTGAACCGATGGAGAGTAAGGTTCGTATTGTTTGCGATAAGGCGACGGGCAACCCGGTTATGGGAGAGGCAGGGCATTCCCATCGATAACCGTTTTCAAGAACAAGGTCAAATTCTAATAACAAGTCAAGGTTAAAGTCGTATTTAAGGTCGCCTCCTGCGACATGTGCCGACTAACGATACAACAATAACATAACATCAAGCGTGTATTTCCCTTAGGGAAAGGCAGAGGAGAGTGGTACACTCCTACAATAATTAATTGTACATTTTAAAATTATAAATACGGAAGTATTTATCGGAAGTATGCGCAAAGTGGCTGGCAGTGGTTGTATGAGAGCTGAGGATCGAGCTTAGTGACGTGCCATTGGAGAGGCCTATGTCCAGCAGTGGACGGAAGTAGGCTGATAATGATGATGATGATGAAGTATCTATCATACATTTTCACGTAATATGGCTTTAGTATTTAGTTTTTGTTGACGCATGTAACCTCTTATTTGGGAGAGGATTGCTGAAAATTTATTTTTCATATTAATAGCTAAAAAAAGTCAATAGAAAGTAAACAGTTATATGTATATCAACTGAATATTTAGGTTGGCAACAATTACTAGTATATTATTAGGACAATATGACTGTTTCGTTGGTTGGGTTCGATCCCCAAGTCGAGTAACATCGGGTTTGTAATTTTAAATTCCTAGTAGGGGCTCGAAGCCTGGGTTTGAGTTCGATGTACGCCAATAGACTCATCACCTATTCTATAAATCGACATGTAACGTGATAGGTGAAACGTGGTAGTGTACTACACTGTCTGCCAACCTCTTCGGGTATTACATGTGTGATGTAACGTTTTTATAAGGATAACGAATAAATCCTAAAATATCGTTAATAGAAAAAAGCTGTACTTTCTCGACGTAAAATGATAAGTATTCTTAGTAAATATGAGTAAACAAGCAAAACTTCAGCTCGGCCAATCCGTCACAGTCAGTACGAGACACGTGATAGTTTTGTTAACCTTTTATATGATACCAACTTATACGATACCGACAACAAGCGTCATAAAGAATCTCTAGGTGGTTACATAAATGCATGCGGAGAGTGTAACGAACAGTTAAACAAAACAACGCCGTTTAAGGCAAAATTAATAAGGACCGAAAAAAAGAAAACTCTGGAACTAATTTATATATAGATGATCCTGTATTAGCCGTGATATCAAAAATAAACATCAAAGAAAATTTCTAGGTGGCTCTATAAAAGCATGTGTTGACAGATTCACAAAACGAAAATAAACCGTTTAAAACAAAATAAATAAGGTCCGACGAAAAAAGACAAGAATCTGGTACATGATTCAATTTAGATGTTTATTCGACTACAATGACCTGTATCGGTAGTTTGTTGTTGACGGTAGATAATAATGTTTACATATCCAACTTGTTCAATATTTTTTTGTAACCAAGTCATTATTTTTGACACGTGACGTGCAGAATGACAATAAACTGTAAGAAGAAGGAGTGCAGTCCAACTTAAACTATTTAATGTAGTATGATAGCGAAATATTTAAAAACATACCAAACATTTCATGACGAGACAAAGGTACGAGGTTAATAAACTATAAAATCTAATAAGTCCCTAATGAAGATAAAGATTATACGAAAATAACATTAAATGTAGAGATTTAGTCATGAAGTCTGTTGAATTTTGCTTGTATTCAAGTACGTGTGCGGATGTGAAAGAAATGTTTACCCTTATGTACGTTTGTTTTATATACATCATTAAGGCGCTGGACAGCTTCAATGATAACATCAACAATCGACTGGACAGCGGCGTTGACACTATTATTAAAAGACAGTGTATTCAGACAAGTTTGGTTTAAACGAATTCTTTATATAAACGTAACAATGACATCTTGTTGATCCTGCGCGATGTCTAAGACAGGAATTGATGTGCTGATTGGGTCAGGGTGGGCGCTATACGTATCATTAGGTTATCGAGAACATGCTTCGACCATATGTATAGTGGTCAGTGCGCGATGTTCTCTCTATCTGACCTCAGAGTCTCGGAGTTCAATATTCCTTATCATCTTAACAGACTTACGCACATAAGATAGGGAATGTAATAAATGGACCATGTTTGCGGATGTATCCATTAGTATCGTGTGTAGTGTGTAGTGGGCTAAACAAAATCCCGTTTGCTGCACTTCAGGGGTAATGCGAATTTTGAGATTGTAATCAGTTTAGACATCATCAAGAAATGTATTTAAAAATTTAATCTCTTTGCTCACAGGGTGGAAGCGAGCAAGGTCGGCGTGGTCAGACCGACGAGGAGCGACTCTACCGCAGCCGGGGACCCAAGTACGCACGTGTACCATCACGACCGACACTCTCCGCATCGACCACCTGCACCTCCCTCGCCACTTCGTGTGGATCGCAGGGAACACTCGCCCCCAACTACGCAACCATCCCAGAGAACGTGTCCACGGAGAGTAGCAGCGAAGACGAACAGGACTCATTCGAAAAAACCCGTCGCCACTTCCAACAATTGCGTCAGATCAGTTTAGGAAACGAATTCAAATACAAAATGGAAATGGAGATCAAGAGTGCGAAGGAAGAGAACTTACGGAACTCTGTGCCATACGTGAAGCAGCTGAGTACGGAAAATAACAAAATCAAAACTGATTACAATATCAATGGAGATGCTCCGCCTTATGGGCCTACAACCCAGCGACTGTATCTATGGACTCAGGTTAGTTTCTATTTAAAATATGTACATATAAGATCTAGAACAGTTTCTACCTTTGTTACTTATTTTCGACGGATATTAAATTTTAGATTTGCCATTAAAAAGTCACTGAAAAGAGCAAGCTATAATTATTTAGTAGATCAGTCGTAAACCTTAATGAGAGTTTTTTCGAATGTCAATTAAAAATTATATTGTGCACGTAAGAACGAAATTGAGACAAATTGAAGTTAGATTCTCTATACTTGTGTAGAAAACAGCAACCTAGATGTAACAATTGATCTTTACATATCTAAACAGCAACGAGTATGTCGTTTGAATGATATTTTTGCACTAGTGTTTGCTGGGCGAACTGAGTAAACTTTTCAGTATTAACTTCCTTGTATACACAACACAGGGGTGAAACGTCAAACATATGCACACCCTATATAAGTATAAAAACGCACGACAAGTACATAAATGGTCCGAAACGCTAACAGAACTTCATACTTTTCTCGATACGGTTTGCGCGACTACGCTTTGCAGACTTGAGAATAAAACTTACTTTTTCAAAGACGGAGGGAATTTTCTATCGTAGTTATGTTAAAATCTGAAGCTTCTCAGGTCATCAATTGAAATGAAGTGGGTAGAAAATTGTTATGCACAATGGTTGAACTGAAATTGTATTGTTACAGATATTTGCTGCATTTGCCGTGTCAATGGGCTCACTGATTGTTGGATTTTCGTCAGGTTATACGTCCCCAGCCCTGCCAAGCATGAATCAAACGTTGAGCATCACAAATGAAGAAGTAAGAGTTACATTTTTTATTTACTATGAAACATATAATTTTAAAGAAGTAGTAAAAAAAGTTCCAAATAAATCCATTAGATAATACATAATATTGCTAACTGACGAATAGTCTAATTAAATTTGTTTTTTATTTTCATTACAGAACAGCTGGATTGGAGGTTTGATGCCCTTGGCTGCGCTGGTCGGCGGCATTCTGGGCGGACCACTTATAGAGTACCTGGGAAGAAGGGTGACAATCATATGTACGGCAATACCATTCTTGATTGGGTGGATGTTGATCGCAACTGCCGCCAATGTGATCATGGTTTTCGTCGGTCGTATTTTCTGCGGAATATGCGTCGGTGTCGGATCACTAGCCTTCCCTGTCTATCTTGGAGAAACGGTACAGCCAGAAGTTCGCGGCGCTCTCGGTTTACTGCCTACCGCATTCGGTAATACGGGTATCCTACTGGCATTTTTCGTTGGAAGCTATTTAAATTGGTCGCATTTGGCGTACTTCGGTGCAGCGCTTCCGATTCCATTCTTCCTGTTAATGCTTGCAACACCGGAGACTCCTCGCTGGTACATTACAAAGGGACGTGTTGAGGATGCCCGTAAAGCCCTGCAGTGGCTGAGAGGGAAAAATTTAAACATTGAAAAGGAGATGCGTGATCTGACAAGGTCTCAAGCGGAGAGCGATCTCGTGCGTGGAAATTCGTTTAAGCAGCTGTTTTCGAAGAAATACATACCCGCCGTGCTCATATCGCTCGGCCTTATGTTATTTCAACAACTGAGCGGCATCAATGCTGTGATTTTCTACGCTTCGACAATTTTCAAACTATCTGGAAGTACCGTCGATGAGAATGTATGCAGTATTATCATAGGAGTGGTGAACTTCATATCGACGTTTATTGCGACTGCCATCATCGACCGCTTGGGAAGAAAAATGTTACTGTACATTTCATCGGTGTCAATGATCATTACGTTAGTTGCACTGGGATCCTACTTCTACGTGAAGGATGCTGGCGTCGACGTGAACAGCTACGGCTGGCTGCCATTGGCCTGTCTGGTCATTTACGTACTAGGATTTTCGATTGGCTTTGGCCCTATCCCATGGCTCATGTTGGGAGAGATTTTACCCTCGAAAATTCGCGGCAGCGCTGCCTCCCTGGCCACCGCCTTCAACTGGACCTGCACATTCATCGTTACGAAGACATTCCACAATATCATCGCGACCATTCAAATGTACGGCACCGTGTGGCTGTTCGCAGTGCTATGCTTGGTTGGACTGTTCTTTGTTATTTTCTTCGTACCTGAGACCCGAGGCAAGAGTTTAGAGGAAATCGAGAAGAAATTGACGGGCGGATCCAGAAGAATAAGGAGCATGAACGGCAGCAACAAACAGAATCAGAACGCTTGTTAAGATACGAAGAGGGTGGAGAACTAAATACATTCCAGGAGGCGCGTGCACTGCGCCGTCCTATAAGAACACTATTTAGTTACAAAGACGCGTTGCAATGAGCGACACACTAATTGTTATATACACCACGTGTGCTGAAGACTGATTTGGATTGTCTCGTAGTTATACATTTTGTAAATATAGCGAACCACTTAGAAAGATTTGTATAGGTAATTTATAGTTCCTTTAGCGGTAACATTAACATAGATATATTATAGTAACTAAATTATAAACACTGTTTGTATTGAACGGTAATACAATTGCGATCTGCGTACGAGTAAAACTGACCATGACAACATATGTATGTAATAATACTTTAACCAAATCATCATAGATTAGCGACGAACTAAACAAACTATGGTATTAGATCCGTAGATTAATTTAAGTATATTACTTCATATTATGTATATGACTTCGTATATTACGAAGGCTATATTTATTTTATTTGTTATTTTTAATATAAAAAAATCATTAATAATGTTTGTTTTTATTATTCAAATCCCTGCAAAGGTTTTATACAGATAGCGCTGAAACAGCTGTGAATACAGTGGAAACTTTTCATACAACCATTTCATTGCTCTTTAGTACAAATTATACTGAACCTACACTCAAAAATTTTGAATGAATCTACATCTATATTCATATTACGAGTACATTCAGTATTTGAACTAATTCTCACGTTCCATTGGACATAATTAAGATATATTGAAAAATCTGTTGTATCTCTAAGTAAATAATATTATTTTTTTAAATATAGGTAAGAACATTCAATATTTATTGCTATAGGTATATACATTATTTAGATACCAACTCATTGTAACTCTTGAGCAAGATATTCCTTCCCATTTATTTCATTAACGAAATGCAGTTTTTTCCACAGTTGAACCATCTCATTGATGTTATTGACAAGTAGTTACGAGTACCTGTTTGTATGTTAGAAGTACTTTTGTAAAAAGAACTTAACATCACGCCTGTAATCCCTGAAGGGGCAGGCAGAGGGGTTTAGTACACTTCCACGTTTCACCAGCTGCGTTTTTAAGTCCCATGGAATAGGTGGTGAGCCTAATGCCATACACTGAGCACAGATCCAGACTCAGAGTCCCTACTAGAAATTCTAAATTAGAAAACTTGTAAACAACAGCAAATCTGTTACTTATTTCAAGTGCTCTGATTACATGGAAATAAACAGAAACGTGTATTTATTTAAGCTGCATGAAAAAACAATCGACAGGTTTTATGTAATTGTAGTATTAATGATATTGGAGTGATAAACTTATGTACACCATAAACCCTTTTATTGTCCGTCTGCTGGATATGGGTTTTATCTCAGAATGAGAGGTAACAAAGAGATAAAATAATATCATTGTCAACTATTGGATATCCACTGCTGGAATTGGGCCTCCCCAAATCGGAGCCACTCCATTTTTTTAAAGGGATAGAATATGTTAAGATTATTAACCACTCGTTTGTCTAGTGGCTGCAAGCACGACTGCCGCCCGGCAGGTCCTGGGTTCAAATACCGGGTCGAGTCCTATTGGACTTTTCTAATTTAGAATTTCTAGTAGTGATTCGGAGATTGAATCTGTGCCCAGTTTATGAAAATAGGTTCACCACCTATTCCATGGGACTTAAACGTAACTGGTGAAACGTGGGAGTGTACTACACTCCTCTGCCTACCCCTGCGGGGATTACAGGCGTGATGTTACGTTTTTATTTATAATCAAACTTATACATGTAAGTATGTCTTTAAAACTTATCATTACTTTGATGGTCCTTGTAATATTTACAGAATAATACTCTTTTCTCAAGTGAAAAGGGTTAACTCGATCGGCATAAACGTAGGTATTAAAAATACCTGAAAATATTGACAGTACAGTACTAATGTGCTCGTGCAAGGCGTAAACAACAACATATGTATGCGGGCGATGTAAACACATCGATTGTACACGGCTTGGCCCCGCCTACACCATCGGAGCGCTTTTATCACCGCCTGTCTTAAACAAATATGATAGGTCTAGGTCACTGTGAAACACCTTTTTATTAAATATCATACTTATATGTACTATCAACGCTATGGACACATGATGAATTATATACGAGTTCTAGGTCAATGTGCAACAGCGTTTTTAAATTAAAACTGATATATCAAAAGTATTAAAAAAAATGGATTATATACGTGTTCTAGGTCAATGTGCAATACCTTTATATTAAAATTCTTACATAAATATGTATATCAGCTGTCAGCACAATAAAAATAAATGACGAAATTTATATACGCGTTCCAGGTCTATGTGCAACACCTGGATATTAAAACTGATACTAATATCGAAATCATTGGAACAAATGATGAATTTTCCTTTTCTTATATATCTGTACTGAAGCTTGCCACAATTATTTACTATCACTAAGGGTAGAAAACGCTGTAAGCATTACTTCCGCTTATTGTTGGTACAATTTATCTAACAATAAATGAAATGTTGGAGGCCGGCCGTTGTGACTGCATTATGCAAGAACTACTAGGTAGATTTCGATTTATTTTGTCCACTTATACTTCTTAGACACTTGGTCCTCATCTTGCAAAAAAAAAATTATTACGATATCTTCATTTAATGTAAAGTTAATCAAGTTTTAAGAAACTAAAGTTTTAAACGATCTCTTAGAATTAGCCGAGTATATTTTTGCCTTCAATATTTTTTTGTTTTCTTCTCTGTACATAAAGTCGTGGATACCAGCTAAAAAAAATATAGTAATTACATTAAAAAGTCAACGTTCATTTTCGTGGAGCCGGCGTTAAGAAGTTTTTGTTACATCAACCGAAAGATAACTCTTTTGCCTACGTAGCAAAAAAAGCCCAATTTTGAGCGGTACATTTTTACAGAAATAATAATTATGTTCTTTTCAACTGATTTCAGAAAAGATTTGATGAACAATCCATACATTGCAGCAAGCTGGACCCATGACGCTTTCCATTAACTGTTGCCTTTTAAAAAACAGTAGCTCTTCACAATTCACGATAAGGTTTCGTAAGGTTCTTCCTTATTTTACTTAGTTGGATAATTGAGGTCTATCTCACTGAAAAATACATATGTCAAGTGCAACTAGTAGATGCGCATTACCTAACAGCGGACATATTTCTTTCTAGGTGGTTTAGAATAATTATGATTTCAAACTGCCTGAACTGTTTTCTAAAAGATAATGTTTTTAACATATTACACTCTAGTCGCAAGTGAGCGATTTATAGGCACTATGTTGCGCTACGTAACATAGGTACGATTCACATGCGGAGATATGTTCGCGAGTAGTTGACGAACACGTGAAACTAACGACGTGATCATGACGCGCACGTTTCATATGCAAATATGTATCCAATACGTTGTGAGCATACAATTTTTATTACATTTACCATCAGTAGGTATGCGAAACCTTATGGTTTGTCTATATATATCAGTAAAAGTACTGCAACTTGAAGCTCCCAGTAGTAGCGCGGGGTCTGGGTTTGTGCCGTTGTATGGCAATAGGTTTAGCCCTAACTAACTATGTAGATTGTATAGGTAACAAAACTGGCGAAACGCGGGAGTATCAGACTTCACTGCCTACCCCTTCGGGCCAATACTGACATCATGTTGTGTTATAAAAGTTTATTCGTACCTACATTCTTATTTTTCTGTATAAAATTATTTTAAAAATACTGATGTATTATTCTCATTCAGAATTTAATTTAGAGTTGAAGATAAGGTACATACGAAATTGAAATTTAAATAATAAATTCATAGAAAACAAATACAATAACGTTAGACAAACAATTAATTACAACAGAATCATCAACTTGAACCGTTTTATCATTTCATTGTTGTACTCATCTATCTCGTCTCAGGACGAGACCTGTACCGATATAACATGTTAAACTTTTGAGTCGTCCGAAAATATTGAAGAGAAACATTTACACGCTGGCTACGTTCAGCGTTTTGAAAATTCCCTCCGTACAAATCCATAAGTTACAAGGATTGAAAAATTTCTGAAAATTTTAAAAAATCTTACATGTATTTGTAAACGACTGGCTCATTGGTTGCTAACCTGACTGCTGATCAAGAGTTCCTGGTTTCCAACACCGGGTCGGGCATAGTAATACAGAATTTTTCAAATTTGAAATACCTAGTAGTAGCACGGAGTCAAAACGTAATTCCACGCCCGTAATCCCCGAAGGGGTAGACAGAGGTGTGTAGTACCTACACTCCCACGTTTCATCAGTTACCTTTAAATCCCAGAGAATAGGGGTCTACATTTGCCTATACTGACTATATATACAGGCGTAGGTACTATACTCCTCAGCCTATACCTTCAGGCAAAAACAAGCATAATTTTATGTTGGTTCAATGTACTTTTTAATAAATAAAAACCTAACGCATTAATTATCATCAAAGTTATATACAATTACATTCGTTAAAGTTTAAATTATTACATATTCCTTGCGGATTATGTGCGTTTATAATTAAGTTTAATTTCAGTTTAGTCATTGACCGCTTGACGTTACCTACAAACATACCTCCAACCAAATGTTAATTTGCATATATCCTTATAAACGAAACAAAATTATCGTAGCCGTGATAAACGACATACCAGCGAATTATGCAAGGACTCTATATTAGAAATATAACGTGGAAATGAAGTATTGTTGTGTTTTGGAACGCACACACAGCCTCGAAGTTCAATCAGTTTTCCCAATCAATTTGTGCTCATATAAATCGCGCCAGCGCGCCGAGATGCTCATTTCTTTGGTGACTTCCTCGGGCTCGCTTTCAGTGCGTCACTTTCAGAAGTGTTCAGGGTTACTTTTCGCCACCGACAACAATACGTGAATGTGTATAAAAAAAACACCATGAAGATTTTAATGAGAGCGGACACACACTACAGTATTTCTGTAAGGAACAATGAGTATGAAGAACCGAAGTATACTTTTTCACAAGTGAGTAATAACGCTTTCAATCGTTATAATATGTTGATATTGGAAACAACATTGTTTTTAGCTTATAATGTTCTGTGAATTAAGAGTTTAAATACGTTTATTCGCGATAAACTGCTAAAAAAACGAAGCTTTTAAAAATGCATGGCGATTTTATTTCCAATAAAGAGGCAGGTTTATATTCGTTAAAAGTATAAATTTAACTATATATTTAATAAAATATAAAATTACTTTTATGTTGCATCAAACTGTAAGCAATTTTACTAATTATATTAAACTCTTAAGCGATACTAACCGAACAAATCATTTTACGTGCATTTTGCGTCTAGTTCATACGTTTTTTGTGTTACGGTGTATTACGTTATCGAGAATCGAATATATGAATTATTAACGGTGTTAACAAATATGTACGGCAATAAATAAACGTTATAATATGGATGTTAAAATACTTAAATTATTTTGTTATGTAGGTACCTACTCGTAACTTATCACATTTATACAATTATTTGATGAAGGTAAAATAATAACTTATAATAAAATCTTGCAGAGCGCGATAAAATAAGGACGTATATACGATGACGGCTAAATAATGTACTTAAAACGTTGTATATAGCAACAGTACGAAGAAGCGCGGCAGATCTATAAGTAGGTATATTTGGTATGCGGAGCTTTCTGCCTACATCAATAGTTGAGTGATGTCACAATAATATAGCACCAGTCAATAAAAACATGCCACCGTACGATCGATAAAAAACAGACATATTACGAGTACATGTAATTGAAAATAATCACAGTTGATAATTGCTCAAATTGATCGTAGGAATTTCTATAAAACATTTCACATAGCACACGTTAATAGAAATATTATGACTTTGTATGATCGATTAAAACATATGTACATATGTATTACGAGGACGTGTAAGTGAAGACAATCATAGTTGATGATTGCTCAAATTGATCGTATCGTAGGCGGTCCGGCCGCACACACCTCCGCGCGAACGTCACACATTCATCGGGGCGCGAACGAAACGCGTACGTACTACGGCTTCTTGCTCTTGTTGCACACTCCGACCAATTCCAGCCGAGCTATATTATGAAAAATGACACCACTTAAACCAAGCCGTTGTTAGTTCGTTACAATGTAGATTACAATGAACATTCACCGTTTAATGTTTTTGATTTATTGATCGAAGTTATACGCGTGACATGTTTAAAGTGTTTTCGCTATTGATCGATTATATTTTACTCATTTCGATCGAAATGTTATGTTTGAAAATTTATAAACGTAATTAACTTTGAATTTAAATAAAAATCAAGTGACCTATAAGTAAACATTTAGCGTTTCATATAGCTATGAAAGCTTTAAATTAAAGTCTACATGAAGTATTTGATATTTTATTATAGTAATATTATAGGTATGTTTAACCGATATTGTGTTGTAGGTGTTAGCTGCAGTAGCGGTGTCGTTGGGCTCAATGATTGTAGGATTCTCGTCTGCCTATACGTCTCCAGCTTTGGTAACGATGGAAAACAGTACAAGAATATCAGTAACACCAGAAGAGGTTTGTTTCTAAACTTTTTAATTTATTATACAACTTATACAACATTTTAGCTATATTATGTAAAACCTATCACACCTGTAATTCTCGAAGAGGTAGGCAAACGAGTGTAGAACTATATTATATAATTATTTAATACCCATGTTATATGACAATAGGTTCATTCCATATGCCATGGAACGTATATAATAACTGGTGGTAAATGGGAGTATTATACCAGTCAGCCTATCCCTTCGGGAAAATAAAATTGTAATGTTATGTCACTCAACACTTGATGACCTATTTGTCTCAGAATAGCTAGTTTTGGGATTATTTGGAAATATACATGTGTATCTGATCAAAAGTATATCACTAAATCACTTCTAAATCGATACGCCGACGAGGAAACAAAATGTACAAATTAATCAAACACAAAACAACTGAAAGACTATGTTGTCATCAGTGCGAATCAAGGAGTAGATTACATTACATAACATGTTGGCCAACCACGTCAAGGACGCAGCCACTGATACCGAACTAATTATTAAATGATTAATGGATTTAAATAATTCTTTTATTCCAGGCAAGTTGGGTTGGTGGATTGATGCCTTTAGCAGCGTTGGTTGGAGGAGTCCTCGGAGGTCCACTAGTAGACTACATAGGTCGTCGTAAAACTATATTATTTACAGCAGTCCCATTTTTTATTGGCTGGATTTTTATAGCCACTGCAAAAATTGTCCATATGGTCCTAGCTGGGCGAGCGATATGTGGACTATGTGTTGGCGTTGGCTCGTTAGCTTTTCCGGTATACCTTGGGGAAACTATTCAACCGGAAGTGAGAGGCACTCTTGGATTGTTCCCAACAGCTATTGGTAATATTGGCATTTTAATATGCTACGCGGCCGGGAAGTATCTAGACTGGTCTCAGTTGGCATATCTTGGCGGAGCTTTGTCTGTGCCTTTCTTTATTTTGATGTTCATGATCCCCGAGACTCCTCGCTGGTACATATCACAGGGCAAAAACGAGGAGGCGCGAAAAGCTTTGCAGTGGCTTAGAGGCAAACACGCAAAAATTGACAATGAAATGCGAGACATAGCTTTAACGGATGCCGAAATTGAAAGCGACTCGTCTATAAGTGAAATGTTGAAAATGAAATATCTTAAAGCTATATTAATATCTATTGGTTTGATGGCTTTTCAGCAGCTATCAGGTATAAATGCTGTTATCTTTTACACGGTTCAAATCTTTCAAATGTCAGGCAGTTCTGTTGACGAGAACTTATCAACGATAATCGTGGGCGTCGTGAACTTTATATCCACATTTTTAGCTACAGCCCTCATTGATAGGGCTGGACGTAAGTTACTTTTGTACATATCTTCTGTTACCATGACAATCACTTTGGTAGTGCTAGGAACGTTTTTCTATGTGCGCGACAATCTTAAACTAGATGTATCAGATTTGGGTTGGTTACCTTTAACAACTCTTATGATATATTTGCTAGGGTTTTCTCTAGCGTTTGGCCCTATTCCTTGGTTGATGATGGGTGAGATTTTACCAGCAAAAATAAGAGGTGCAGCTGCATCAATATGCACAGCTTTTAATTGGTTATGTACATTTGCTGTGACAAAAACTTTCCACAACATTATAACGGGAATTGGACCGGCGGGCACATTCTGGTTATTCGGTTGTATCTGCTTCATAGGGCTATTCTTTGTGGTAGTGTATGTGCCAGAAACTCGAGGCAAGAGTTTGGAGCAAATAGAAAACAAAATGACTGGACGACAAGCACCAAAGACACGGCGAATGAGTTCAATAGCCAATATTAAGCCCTTACCCAGCGGATGCTAGTATTAAGCAAACTTACTCACAGAGAAAGTTGTACTTAAGTAACAACATTGTAAAAAGCTTTTATCTTATATCTACATTCTTGAATCTCATGTATTAAGTAAGACTCAATATAGTTGACTTACCGAATTTTGTACCATATTAATATAATCACAATGAGGTTTTGTTATTAAAACTAATATTAAAAATCAGGTGTGGAATTGTACATAATAACTAAATTTTTTTAAATAATTATATCTTGGGACATCTCCACAAACAGCTGTCTGATCCCAAAGCAAGACTCAAGAGAGCTTGATTTTTATACACGCAGTTACAGGACAAATACTTGTATTTATCACATTGAAATTTATTCATTCATTGTTTATTCTGAGTGGGAATCAAACCCACCATCCCCAGCCCAATACACTGCACCAACAGGCCAGTTGGAAATCAAGCAATATTATTGTTAGTACCAAAAATTGTTCCTCATAATTTACTCTAAAGTTTATACTCTAATACATATTTTTAATCTCATAAAAAATATACTTATGATAGTTAGGCATAATGTGTAAGTATTTAATAAACATAATTGTATTTAAAAAAGTAAAAGTGTAAATATAATATATGTATAACATTTAGAAATGTAGTTTTGTTATTAGCATAAGAACTATATCTTTATGTAGCAAAAAAATATCAATGAAGGATTATTACGAAAAATTTTACATAGAGTAGCACTTGTACTGTTTTCAAAATATTGCCTTAACCCATATTCTTCGGGAATGAGAGATGTTTTTAACAATTAAATGATAAAAGGGCTGACAATGAATACACAAATTGTTATCAAGTATTTAGTTTAGTTATTAGCATATTATTCAGTTCAGTATTATTAATCATTAACCAGTTCCCAATTTGTTGCAGAATATAAGATTTTAACTTTGTAAAGTTTAATAATGATGTGAATCTACCTGTAATTATTGAGTTCTACATAGTTTCATTGTTCACATATGTTTAATGCATAAAATTAATAAGTGTTTTCACAAATAAAGTATATTCTGAAGTTGCATATATATTTTACAAACAAATATTACATCTTTTCTACAATCATATATTACATCTCACAGAATAAGATATTTTCTATTAATGTAGAATAAGTATTGCAAGTGGCGGTTTTTCAGAATATCACTTTATTTAAATTAAGAAAAATATATATCGGTAAAACGAATAATATAAATAACTTACCCATAACTTGGACACGACAAATAGCACAGGTATCACACTCTACGTCCCAGCTCCACATTGCTACGGCGTTCCATTTCTTCAATGTAAACATCTTATCAGACTTCTGGCCATCTCCATCACCGCGCTCCAGAGATTCGAAATCTTCTCCAGACATTTTAAAGAACCAACGTTATTTAATTTATTTACTTGAGCAAATTAATTTGACAATGGCAGTTGACAGCTGTCAGTTCTGTTTACGAATTTAGAGCAGTAGCTATGATACCAAATAAAAATTTCATTTGTTATGATTTATTCTTATTTTATCTATGTTTATTATAAGCCTTTCTTCTATTAATTAATAATTTTAATGTTCATAGGTATCCATGATCAAAATTCTAAGAAAGCTAACCCGTAATAATATTTGTACCTAGCTCTGTAAACATAAATGTAAAGTCATCACTATATAATGTCATCTGACACAAAGTTTTGTACTATACTGCCGATGCAACCATGGATCATACGAATTTAACACAAATCGTAATAAATTTTCCAGATACACTAACTAACTGTTTTCTTTACTCGACATTTTCTTTGATGAAATTAGTAAGACAATTCCTACAAATTTAAACTACAGCGTATTCTATCTGAATGTCAGTAAATTCTGAATGTGTAAGTAATTTCTAGTCATATACAAATAGTCACAAAAGTTCTCTATATCAACTAGAAATTAATCGTATGCCTGAGCACTGAATTACACTGTATATTGATTAAAAGTAAACACATTCTAATTAATTTTTGTACTCAGTATTTTAGATATTTCGGTGAATTTTAAAAAGTGGTGACATATTATGTAATTTTATAAGAATATTTTCGGTGAAAATATGAAGAACGAAAATAAAGAGAGAACAATATAGAGGATGACGAAGATAAAAAAATATTGTAGGGTTAGGAAATAGATTAAAACAAAAGTCAGGTTTTCAAACTACACAGATATATTTACGTACCTACATAAACTACATTATAAAAATATTTAGGTAATTATATCTTATGATTAAACTGGAAGCATATAAATTTCTTAAATTAGCGTAAGAAAGTAACAGGACAAACAAGCTAGTGTTTACCTCGTAATAAAAAATTTATATTTTGTTAACCTCGGAATTTGTGATCGTTTTTACCCTGAAGATACAAAAATAAGCCCTGCGTCTATTGCTCATAAAATAAAGTTCAAAAGAAATTTACAAATATACATATATGGAGCAAACAGTTACACCTAATCGGACGTACAAATCACTTACAACTTTTATCTTAACATCTAAATATTTTAAAAGAACAACATAAATACAATTGTTTAAATATACAGTGAAAAATCGATGGGTAGCATTTGTTCATGTGATTTTAAAACTAAATATGAAGATGGAATTTCAACCAATAAACTTTGATTTACTAAAATTAGGTAGCAATGTTAACCTTATACATAAAATCTTTTTTCTGCAACATAATCTCATGGCAGCTTATGGTTACGTGTATAATAATTATTAAATTATATCCTAGTGACGTAAAACATTAAACATGAATGCAAGTAATAGTAAGACAATACTGCCACCAACTCTGCCGGCGTTACTGAAGCACCCGAATTCGTGTATTTGAACTTGATATCTTATATCATATGGGAATCTGCAGTTTCGTTCTGTAAAAAAAAAACAATATAACTGAGATGGATGTACAGAATATCCGATAGAATCACACAAATATTATTTATTATTATCCCATAAAGCTATGCTAATAATAATAATAATAATAAACGGCCTTGACCCTCTCAATATGAGAGGAGACCCATATTCCAACAGTGGAATGACATATGGGTCGATTATTATTATTAAGCTATGCTAATACAAAGTATAAATTATGTATGACTTTACTGTGCTATTAGGTACTAAGCGTACATTATCTGTGTCAGTATTAGGTACCTACATACACATTAACTGAACTGTCAATTACGAAAATTGATTTCCCGCTTTTTCCAAGAGCCCCATTTCATTGGATTTCATATTTCTAATGTATACAAGTACAGAATCTAAATAATTAAGCTGGAATACTTGGTTGCTACTAATATGGTACCTATAAATTGCTGATCGGAGTCGGAAATTGCAGATCTTACCAGTACATGTGGCAGTTAAGCTTGGAGTACCAATCACGGAAGACTGAACAGATATGTGGAAGAATGGGCAGGAGTTGATCGTCCAAAACCCATCGCAAGCGTTCTGCAGACTGATTTCTACATTTCCACTGCCAGTTATCGTTTCACAGGTTACAGCATTATCATCTATCCCAATGATGGTAGTGTTTTGTCTGAAAGTTAAAAAATACACAAAAAATTAGCTAATTTAAAAACACTAACGACGGGATATCATCCTAAACTAATTATACCTAATAGTAAATAAAATATACTAATTGCCAGAATAAAACGATTTGATTCTAATGCCTACGGGCGGTCAGATAGAGATATACGCCATCGACGTTTGTTTTCGGACGCGTTTAACCTAAATTCTTCAATACAAAGGTGAATAGGTTTTTTCTAGGCATGCGTGGTCTATCTCAGAAAGTATCAGCCCTTTCCATCAAGCGAAATAGCGACCATACGCTGGCCAGTCATAACTATAAAAAAAAAAATTTTTCATATTACAGAAATAGCTAATGAGCTTTGTAACATCGTCACTATTGCTTCGCATTTAATGTTGGATAGCATATTTTACATAATCACTAAGTGGCATCAGGAAAACCTATTGTTTTCCTCTATGAAATACGATAGATCGCCTCGTGTCCTAGCATGTCTACTTATCTGCCCTTTGAAACTAAATATAATAATGCAGGCCCAATAATTCTATAAAACACAAGCAGAGGTGTCAATGGCGCAGGTGAGCTAAATGCGAAATTCAGCAGAACTAAAAACTTTTTAAGATATTGCAATTCCTTCTTAGAAATAAGTAAAACAAATATAAAGTAGTTCTTTTTACGTCTTCTGCTCCCTCTTCCTTCTCAGAATTATCGTAGTTATATGTAAGTACCTATATAAAATTCTCATTTATTGTCATACATAATGCGGCACTCTAATATCGCGGTAGTATGCAATGCACTATAGAGTCGAATAGCGTTATCTGTATTAAATCCAATAAAGCTGTGGAAACGTTATCATTAATTTTATCAGTACAATTTTTCAACCTACCTCGGCTGTGTAATAGAGCGTGAATGGCACACAACAAGGTTTCCAACACCACTGCCAACTCGGGAAATGCGTATTCTCCTATCATCACGGTTTTCGTAGAAGTAATTAGGACTGATTGAATAGAAATTAACATAGCCAGGTTCCACGTGGTCATCGAATTGTCTAGTTCCTGACGTTGCGGCTGAATCGTAGGTGGAGCCGCAGTTGGAGTTGACAATTCTTCTTCCAGCTGTTGCGGATATTTTATTACATGATGAGAACTATTTTATTGTGTTGTTACACTAATTAATTTCCATATTTGCTAACAGGATATAATGATACAGCGATCAATAGTAAAATACCTAAAGTAATCAATGTTAAAATTAGAATAAGGGCAGCCCATAAAACTGTTTTGCGATACCAATATGAGTGATTTGCTCAATGAACTGAGTTTTAATCCAGCTGAAACATGTTTTACCTAAAAGTTACTGGTTGAAACATTGCAACAATTTGTACCAATTGTGCGACTGTGACCAATATACAATTTCACTACTAATTCCTTTAAGGGTCTGTTCACGCGAGTTATTAGCGGTAGAAAGTAGTTATATATCTACCTGTTAAAATACGATCTAGAACGAGCGCCATGGTCATTTCGACATTTGTGCCTTCGGAGTTCAAGGATATGACTCGAATGTCATGCACGTCTCGTACCAAGTTCCACAAATTATCGTGTTGATTGGTGGCGGTAGCGAAAAGAATCCTCAGATCTATAAGAAAAATGGAAACAATACAATATACCTACATGTCAGTAAATATTAATAAGTTTATTTTACATCGTTGTACATAGGAAGCTGAAAAAATAATAATGCTAACAACTTAACTTATCTATTTGCAACATGCATGCTATATTGAAATTCGAATTCAAATTCAAATGTCATTTATTCAAAATTGGTTCAATAGAACACTTTTTGTATGTCAAAATGAAACTAACACCGCTTCAGAAGATACCTCGCTATGGAGAAGAAGCGGCGAAAGAAACTCCATAGGTGTGTCTAAGCATCTTTTAAAATAAGTGCATACATGGTATATTAGGATATTAACTTAAGTTATTTATTGTGGAGCTGGAGTTACATCACACCAAGCATATTTATCATTTAGGTAATCATTTACTTGTAATAAGATTAGTTTTTACAATACAATAGATTTTACAAATATTATCATACGATATAGGATGGCATGATCTCATCATTTAAACTTTTATCACAGTGATGGCGATTATGTTATCTTTAATATGCGTGATCCATTTAAGGACGTTTCTGCGGGATTATGGCCAAGTACAAGCATATCATATGTAAAAAATCATGCTCAATGGTGTTACGTTGAAGCTGTTTAAAAATACTAAGTACTTACCAGGAACTGTTTCATTAATAATTCTCGCTTGTTCCCAAATCGCCTGATTATTTTGTACTGCCGAATTGAGCAGGAATAGGAGTACAGTTGAATTCCCGCCAACATAGCTTGTTACTCTTTCTTGATTCAGCTGATTATGCATCATGATCCGAATGTTCGTAAAAGCGGTTTCTAGAATTACTCCGCTGAGCACTTAAAACACAATGCATATATTAATAGAGTTTATATGAAAAAAAATTATGAGATATTTATTTTATAACAGAGATGTAAAGTTGTGCTTCCAGTAAAAACTTGTGAAATGCAACACATCTCAACTTCACGATATTAAATAATGCCTGGTGAAAATATGTTTTTTTAACATAGTCTTTGTAATTTTGTGTACAATCGATGAAAATCAGAACAGGACATAGATAAATTGTTTGAATTCTGATGCATTCTAGCCGTAACGTGTAAAAACTATTTCGTGGTATAATTAATGTGTAAATATTGTTTAACTTACGGGATTGGTGTCTCGCTAAAGTATATTCAGTGTGGAAATCTGACAGTGAAAATGTCGTGTTGATGACCGTGCTGCCATCAAAGGCACTCAGCAAAGTAACACTTGATCCAAATTTGCCGACTTCAATATTGTCCAAGAGGTAAGATATAGCTGGATATATAGCTTGGTACTGCCACGAAGAATCCAGCACAATGTACAGATTGGTCCGAACACGATAATCGCGAGTGGTAGTCTCACTGATGATGCAATTTAGGTCGTTCAGGTTGTTCGCTGAAAAGACAAAAATAAATTCTTAAATATTGCAGAGTTACTAAATGTTGCTGATAATGTCCCTCTATTCAAAATTATTAACATATTATCAGACTAAAATTTAAAGCTATTTCTTGTCACGAGGTTTCCGCAAAGCAGTAGGAAATTTCCAGCAGATAGCGTTATATGATTACGCAATGCTACTTACAGGAGTAGGTTTGGAAGTTGGCGACAGCATTCCTAACGATATCATCGAGCCCGCCTGTTATGGTGCCGCGTAAAGGCATGTTCGTGTCTAGAGCTGCAGCAAACGCGTAGGTTTCTGTGACGAGGTTCGTGTTCACTACGTACTGCTGGCTTAATTCCCGACGATTGCATGCTCTCAAATCAGGGGTAAATACGCCATTCTGAAATAATAAGCTTTCCTCTTTATTTTTTCTTGTTTATTGTTGTTCTCAGACATCAGGTATTGGTTTATCTTTATAAAAATTTTACGCATCCGGCCGGCTTATCACTAAAATATTTGTAGAACGCGGAATTGGATCTTAATCTTGGTTTTTTTTTTGATGAAAATGATTCATACTCACTTTTGGTGAGTAATACATGTCCAGAATTTGAGACAATTTCAGCGTACTGAAGGTTCCCAAAACAGAAGATAAGGTGGTCCCGAGAACGAAGCCATCAATTCCACCACGGATTTCCGGATCCGTCATTTCAATGTTCTCACGGCTGTGTAGCATGAAAAATCTTGGAGCCTGTGTTGTATTCCAATTGCCTGCTGTACCAATTGAGACAGATGTTGTTCCTCTTTCTGTGCCCTGAATGAGCACAGCTTCTGCCAAATCACCTAAAGAAAAAACGTTCGTAAATAAATATAAAAATCACTTGAGAAGCATATTATTTGCTCTCAATAGTTTAAACTGTATACCTGACAAGGTGGCTGGATATATTGACGTCACAGTTTGCTGTACGTTTTGGTAATTGAAAGTAGAGCCTTTCGTTAACTCTGAAACTGGAACTCTTTGCAATTCAGCACCTGCAGCTATACCTGCGATGAGGTTTCCAGCTGAAACTGCGCCCCACTTAGTAAAAACAACTCCAGTTAAAATCGGACAAGTGCTCTCTCCCAGCACTTGGCGTTCCGATTGAAATCCTTGAGAACCAACAAATTCCACATCACCATTTGGGTTCAGCTGTATCATTTGGCCATTTTTGCCAGTAGATTTCCTGTCGAAAATTAATTAATAGTAATATGTAAAACACGGTAGTTCAATTTAAGAATAGACTAGTAATTTGTCAAACAATGTCATACGAACATTTGAGATAAGTCTAAGAGTTCAACGTCTTCCTTTATGAAGCGTTTTGGAATACTCCTCGCGGTTCTGAGAGCTCGGTACTGAGAAAGCTGATTGCACTGGTTCTCGTTGCCTCGTACTCGGGCATCAACGGTCGTCGATAACATGTGGTGAATGCCACACTGTGGAAGTAACATAATATATGAATTTTAGACCA
>DWME01000370.1:0-35333 GCA_018244795.1 Parelbella ahira ahira | reverse complement strand
GGGGCGGGGCTGGGGGCGGGGCTGGGCGGGCCCGGGTCGCGCGCGCGGCGCCGCGACGCCAGGTACTGCCGGTGCGCGTACTTGTTGAAGCGGCGCTTGGCCATGAAGAGCGTGGCGATGGTGCGCGGCGCGAGGCGCACGGCGGCGGCGCGCGAGGTGATGCCGCCGCGCCGGCACTCGCCGCACGTGTAGTCCAGCACGTCGAGGCTGGCCACCGTCGGCCTAACGCACTCTGCGAACAACGCGTCCGCCGCTGTAGCGCCGCGCCGCGCGAGCGCCGGCCGAGCGCCGCTGGACCGATTCGCGTCTGGCCGCGACCGATCATAGTCGCGTCTTCCTTCTCCGTATTTACTACACGCTCTTTGATCTTACTTTAGTAAAATTCGTTAACAGTATTGTTAAAGAACGGACTATGTTGCCAAAATATCATAAGATCCCGTGTGTTAAATTTTAAAATTAAATATATTTCACATGAAATGTAGACGTAATCGGTCCAACGACGCCAATCTCCCGCGGCTGCAAGACAGCGCATACGTAGCACACACAAGTCGGCATATATCTATTTGAGGACGACCCTCGTGATTCTCTAGTTGCGAACCAATCGTTCCAGCTATCAACTATACGAGGCGGATTATAAGTATATTGTGTATATATATACATACATCATGCGGTCACCTATACGATTTTATCTAATCACATCTAACAAGACTAAAGCTTCCTATAATGTTTCATTTTTTTTTCATTGTCCACGATAAATTTCATTATATTCGTGTATTGGCCCGTTGGATTACAAATCCCTGAGGCAGTTCATAAGGTTGTGTAAGGAAGGAACCGTTACAGTTAAGACAGCGAAATATATGAGGAAGCATGAAACCATATTTAAATAATGCTGATATTGAGACTCATAAAATGATGATGTAACCATGCGCATAATGCATAACAAAAAAAAGCGAAGCGGCAAACATGAGGTTATAAGTTTTATAATATTCTAAAATTAAAACTATAGAATATTATTGAAAACCTACACCCTCATATCCGAACATCACAAGCAATATAGAAAAATGCGGGTAGAAGTAGAACGTTAGGTTTTTCTATTTTCAAACTGACAATAACCGTTTTCTAAATCGGAAGTATATTCAAAACATAAAACCGTAGAGGTTCGACCTCCGCCCGCGGACGTGGTGGGGGGTGTAAGCGTATGCTTTCTACTGGTCGGTGGTGGGGTGACGTACCTTGATGCAGTTGCCTATCGCAGAGCTTACATATGACGAGCTGCATGGTCCCCTTCGGGCCGATGAAGGAGCGCTCGCACAGCGGGCAGTAGCGACCGATGCGATACGCCCTACGTACGCACACACACATACGGATTGTACGCGCACAAGCACCGGAACACAGAAACACGCCATTAGTATCCACACGAGATCCGTTGCCTACTGGACGGTCTCAACTCTTCACGACTTTATTACGTATCCTCTACTGGCTCGCGTACGGAGGGTTCTTATTATGTCAATATATACTTAGTAATAATAATAATAAAGATACTGGCGAAGGAAATTTCTCGCAATAAACTGCAAAATATTATACGTCCAAGCGTAATATATGAATATAGAGTATTAAACATAATAACGTTATAAGTGTTTCAAGTTTGTATTAGTCAACATTCTATTCTATGTGGCATATATTACTAATTCTGTTCTAGAATGTAAAATCACATCAGTGAAATATTACTATTAAAATTCTTTTCATTTAGTAAATATATGTACATATATATTTTTATATAAAACAATAACGCTATACGTTAGGAATAAGTGTGACAAAAACATCTACACGCTACAGATTACTTTAAAAACATTATAGGTTTTATTGAACGGTGTGTGCAAGGGAGCCAGAAGACAAGTAATAAAGTGTAGTCAGAGTTAGTGAACTCAATGAGTATTGATGACGTACTACACCCGTGTTAGTTCGGTATGTTACATGAGACAATGAAGTTAGTTGGACCATCAGCGACGGTGATGCCATCTCGACACCCAGTGGACGTCACCTATGATACATTAATTGAGGCAATACAATGAACAACAGGTAACATTAGCTTTCTGTATTGCACCAATTGCGAGTTAATCTAATACTCTTATAACATATTACAACGGTATAATAAGGACACAGTAAAGTGGGTTAAATTGAAAGTATCTCTATATATTTATGAATATATATACATATATATATTTAGCCTAATTATTATTAACAGTATGAATGATATAATTCAGAATAGATATTCGGGACCAATAAGAATTTGGAAGACGTTTGTTTTTTTTATATAATTTAAGTCCTACTTTACTGTTCTCTTGGAAGTTTGTATGCTCAATAGGAATATAAAATAATTACAACTAGCAAAAAGTAACAAAAAAATATGTTGAGAGCACACATTCTTCGAGTACAGATTAACTAACAGAAATAAATTACAAATCAAGGGATGTGTAGCATGCAACTTTATCAAAAGTCCAATTGTACTAACTAAAAACACAATATTCCATCATTTTCATGTGCAACACATAACATGGTATGACTTTGCTATGTTTTGGAATAATTATGTTATTAATTAGTAGAAATGGGCAGCTGGGGATATGTGCTAATAAAGAACGCTGCTTCGGATCATAGTAAACATAATGCGCGGGGGGGGGGGGGGGGGGGGAAAAATGCTCCAAATATACCAAAGACAAAGCGGATGTCGACAGTGAAGACACAGGATGGAGCGACTTATGTTAGTCCACATCGAACACGCATGGGGTGACGTGAGTACACAGTAACTACCAAGACCAGTTAATACGTAAACAATTACACATAGATTATTGAAAGACTTGTAAACTTTGTACTTTCGGCTATCCGGATCCTTCGCTACATATTCTTCTCGATCTATGCAACTACGTGTTCAGGTATTGATGTGGCCACTCTTGGTTCTACTTGAAAAACAACACCGATTACATTCATAACGCGAACCATAAGTTTATCATAAGAAATAGAATCAATTGTATTTGCGACACAAAAAACTGCATGAAGAAATTCGGAAAAACTATTTAATTATATGCAAAAAATAAACTTCCTTTGTTACAAGTTAATATTACTTAAAATTAGTTGTTTTATTTAACGATTATAATAATATTGCAACCATTTTGTACCTGTGTATTGTTATTTATTAGGAAAGTTAAAGCACAAATGTGACCGGAGAAAAAAATAGGGGAGATAGGGAGTATCTACATGTTTTTTTGCAAGAACCATACCTGTCCTTTAAAAAAGTCTAATTTCATCGAAAGGCTACAATAAAAATCCCTTTACCATTTTACCGTAGGCAAAAAGTCGTGACTAGATCACTTAACTATTTACAACAATTTTCAATCTTCCCATGAACAATATGTTGACAAAAAGAAATTCTTTCAGTAACGTTATAATGCATTATACTATAATATATTAAATGACTCATGAAGGATTGAACTGTATATGAGATTTCATTGTGTTAAATAAACACATTTTGTCTACATCATAACCTACATAATCAGGTTTTCAAAGGCAGGAATTCAAGTTTATCTTACTAGATAAACCCCAATTAGTATTTTAGGATGTTATTAAAAATTTGCAATTATTGTATTTCATTATAAATACAGAATTGAATTGTATTTTTAAATAGGAAATATTACTATTTAATTATCCGTTTGTATTAATACTGTATGGAGTTTAATTATTGTTCTACAAATATTTATTCAATCATATACTCTCGTAATATTCCTTATTTATAAAAAAGTTTTATATATTTAATAAAATTAAAAATTAAATACAATTCAGTTCCAATATTTCAGAACAACATAATATATTGAAAATGTTTGACTTTTAATCATTAACCTTTCACAACGACCTTTAATCCATATCATGGGTATTCTAAATGGCTTGTTGTTGTAAACAAAAAACCTATGTAAAAATAAAATAAACAAAAAAATTGATTTCAATAAAAAAATATCATAATATAATAACAAAAAAAACTTTGTATAAACCTAACTCTGTAACCAAGCATAATATTACCTAAATAGAGCAGTCCATGATAACACATCTAAATAGAAAATTAATATAGGTCTCTAGAAAGAAGATTAACAACTCTTAGCATATGGTTTGACTGGAAAGAAATAAAAAAGATTCATAAATACATAATTGAGTACCTGCTTTTCTATTTTGAATACCTACTACCAATATCTATTTAAAACTATTCTGTAAATGTGTCCTACAATATAGGCCTATCTGATGAAATAATAAAAAATCATTAATACAAGTACAGTCATAATACTTTATTAATTAAAAGTGAATTCATCTGAAGTCAGTACTAAATAAAATACCCTATGACCTCATTGTTTAATTGACTTGTACAAACTGTAGTAGCATTCTATGACATAAAGCAAATTGTGTAACATGTTCCTGTTTGAATGAAACAAAGTGTTGCCTCATGAAGTGTACATTTACCGTTTTTATTTCAATTACAAAAAATTTATTTTAGAGAAATAATTGTTCACAACTAATAACTGTTTATTTCTTTGATTTCTATGGGACCATTAGGCTATAAAAATTGCAAATATGTGTAATCAATCAAAATATACGACTGCTTAACTATGCTGTTGTCATAGCAGTGTAAATAATTGGCAAATTTCCCCTTTCAGTGTATCTTTAGGTATAAATAAATGCAAGCACTGCTGTTGAGCGATATAATTAGGTGGGCACGTGGTTGTGCGGCGTGCGCGTGCACGTGCACGGCACCGGTGCACGGGGAGGGGAGTGTGGGAGTGTGGGTACGCACCTGGCGCAGGGCGTGCACAGCGAGTGCGAGTAGAGCTTGTGTCCGCCGGGCCCGCGCCGCGTCTGGTGGTGCCACTCGGCCGCGGCCGGCGCGCCGCCGCCGCCCGGCTCGCGCGCGCCGCACGACTTGCACACAGCGCACTCCACGCAGTGCCAGCGACCTGCAATGCAGCCACGCGCGCGTCTTAACCCCTCATATGCACCTGGTGTACACTCACTTACATATAAGTTTCTATGGTGTTGTTCATTCTATATTAAAAGTCAGGATACAAGTGCATAACTTCTAAAATATTACAGAGGGAAAACTTCCTTTATGAAATCAGAGTAGTAAAGATGTAGGTAGCGCTCAAAAATGACTGTTGCCGCCCATGATCTTCTGTAAGTCATCTCGAATATGTCAGCATGGGAACTATCAACATCAATCAGGTAATAGGTAATTAACAGTCATGTTTGTTGCACAATAAATATTACAATGAATATTATTATAAATATAAATATTACAATAGCAGATTACTTTCGACTACGACAAAATATAACACAAGCCACACAATGAGCTTGCCTAAACAATATGGATGTGTCAAATGATTAATAGTACAAAGCAAAAACAAAATAATCTCACCGCCCGGCACGGCGGGCAGGCCGACGCAGTAGATGTGGAAGCCGCGGTCGCACAGGTCGCAGAAGAGCATCTTGTCGTCGTCGGCGGGCCGCGCGCACGCGCAGCACGACTTGCACTCGGCGCACTGCCACGCGTACTCGCGGCACTTGCGGATCGTGTCCGCGCTCAGCTCCACGCACGACGGGTGCACTACGCAACGTTATATGACTAATGTTTATAGTACCCACTTCTAGCCTCAACAATATCACTGGTAAAATTCAGTATGACTAAGTGACTCATTGTAGTAGTAATGTGACACCACTATGGTATCACTATAATTAAAAAGATATGGAATAGTGCACAGGTATCAAATTCAGAACGACATTTCAGTTTTCACGTTGCTTATGTAGTGTAACCCCATTTAAAAAATCATACCTGATTATCTAGTCAGTAGCTACAGTCGCATTTCATTTTGGTTACGTTAAAACAGATATACATAGCTCTTTAATATCAAACAGATTAAAATTATATCCTTATTGGGTATTTTCTTACCCTATTTTAATGTTCTTTCTTATTGGAGGACACCTTACAATGGCATTAAGGCACTGTTATTATACACTAATATACATAAGGGCAACACTCACGCTTGGCGTTACAATTGGCACACACGAGGAAGCGTTCGTGCGTGTACTTCCGATTGGCCTCGAGGCGCAACTTGCACACGCGGCACGTGTCCACCTCCTCGCCTCCCTTCCCGTCGTCCTTACTGCTGCTAGGGAGAACCGCTGCGTTCGAGGTCGAAGGGCCCGCTTCCGCTTGACTGCTTCGCTTCGTTTTTGTCAGCTTTTTCCGCTGTAGTAAAAATATTTCACTAATTAAGTTTACATAGTTTTATCTTTTATCAATGTAGAGACTCCTCTCCTATCTCTATAGGGATTACAGGCGTGATGTTACATTTACGTTCTATGACTGTTGTTTGTCAATAATAAAGCCTTCTTACGATCACCGGTTGACGTAAAAGCTAATGGTGACTAAATTAGAGTTAATTACAAGTTTTTGGTACTACCTTCGCGGGCCGGTGTGAGTCATCCTCATGGTCGCTAGAGGAGGCGCGCGAGGAACCGTCTGCCTCGGAGTCAGAACTCCACACGGGCGATGGGGGTGCCGGGGGCGCCTCCATTGCTGTGTTCAGGGGGAAATACCTGTAGGGAAGCGAATTTGTTATAATTTTTTCAGATGAAAGGAAAATATAAATCGTACTGAATGGCACAAAGGATGTTCGCTTGAATGAATTTCTGAATGTGCAAGATGATCGGTTGGATGATTAGATAAGATAGAATAGAAGAGGCGAGCGACCTGAGCTGGTGCGCGGTGTAGGTGCGGTAGTCGTGCTGGTACTGGCCGGGCAGCAGCGCGTGCGGGTAGAAGCCGCGCGGCGGGCGCACGGCGGGCGGCGGCGGCGCGGGCGGCGGCGCGCGGCGGCGCAGCACGCCCAGCGACTGCAGGTCGGCGCACGCGCGCACGCGCGCCGCGTTCAGCCGCGCGTTCCACTCGCTCGCCGACGCCATCGCCGCCACCGCCATGTCCTACTCGCACATGTTATTCCACTTTTTGAACCACACATCAATTGACAAAATTCTCAAATAATACTGTAAGGGACCAAACTTAATAAAAATTAAATTGATAATTTAGCCTTGACGACTTTAATTCGTTATAGAAAACGGCTTAAATGTAGCCGCATATCTCGTGTTCCCCTGTTTGAATAAAAGAAACGAACGATTCAATATAGGATGATTGACGACATCGAAAATATTTCAACGTATTATATAATATTGTAATAATATAAATAATACGAAAAAAAAATTTGCGCTTGATTCTAAATCGGGTAGATAGTTAACATATTCGAAGTAGCAGAAGTACTTAAAGACAACCTTATATCAACAAGCTACCACTAGATAAAAATAGTTCCCAAATTGAATGGCATTTATAATTGACTTTAAAATATGACAAATTTAATTGTTATATATCTTAAATGTACCTGTCTAGTTTTCTCTGGGTCAACTTTAGGTGGTTCAGGTTTGGTTTCAATCGGTTTTGACTCGACCTTGATCTCTGGTTTCTCTTCTTGTTTGATAGCTTCCACATGATCATCGACAGGTTCAGCCAGCTTTCTTATACGCTGGTGAGATCGATATTCTTCATATTTGTGGGGATAATCCGAAAGCATTATGTCTAATACTTCACCTGCGTCCACTGCTGTTATTCCTGTAATAATTCGAACAAATTTTAATACCAATTGTATACTTCATTTCAAATTAATTTAATATATTCGAACACGATAGCGTCAATAGCTAAAATGTTGTGTTATAAGCAGCGAAATATTCTGCTGCTACATATTAAAAAATAACTATATTATAAACAATTTTTAAACCATATGATAAGAAGTAAGAATGGTTTATTATTCAATGATTAAAATTTAGGAATAACATTTCTTGTGAGAAGTGATTACCATTACTAATTAAATAATAATTAACCTCAATTGCAAAATTATACATAGACATATTTGTGATGACGAAAACATACTTAAACACTGATTTATTCAATCATAGATATATTAACATGTGATTGAATTGAACACTTGCAATTGTAATTTATATGGAACACAAAAAGGATAAAACAATGTTTATATACAATTTTACTCACCAAGATCGCAAAGAGCCTCTGTAACCAATCCTTTACTGAGCACATATTCTCGTTCTTCACCTACTATTGTCCTCCTTTTTAGTTCTGGATATCTTCGTTTGAAACTCTTCACACTCAGAAACATTGCTACTTGCTCTTGTATCATCATTACCTGGATTGACATATATACAGTTGTAGTTTTACTGTATGCAATCACTGCCATTCATGGCTTCGTGGATTTTACAGATTTTAAACTTTACCTACTAAGAATTTCAAGTTAGAAAAATCTAATATTACCTGGTCCGGGGATCCAACCCAGGACCTTTCCACAACATACGCCCTTCCAACCACTACCAACGACTCAATCACTTTCTATCTGTAGAAAGCTTTTAAGGTCCAATGATTTTATTAGAGCATAAGTTAATAAAATCACGAAATGTAGTATATATACAAAAATGTTTTTCTTGATTAGCCAAAAATAGTAGCAACTACTACTATGATTCCCTATAAACAACCATAGGTACATATTCACACCTAAGACATTACCAGTTTCAGTTACAATTACATTTATGTGCTAGCTGGTAATCAAACTTAAAAATACATACACACATATCCCTTACAGGGCACGCAAAAAGTACAGAATGCCAAATATCCCTATCCTTGCATACCTACAGTGCTTCATCCACAAATATAAAATTACCACCACAATGTGTGAAGTATTACACTCCCGAGCCAGTTCATCAACAGTGATATTTAAAGCATACCTGATGTTCGACATCTGTCTTATCTGGTGAAGGCCATGTGTACTCCTTAACATCAGCAGCTGTCCATACTTTATTACTGCAAAAAAATACATGTATTTAAAATTATGATACTAATCTCACAACTGTCTACATAAATATTTTATAAATTGTGTGACTTACCTATCAAATAGATCTGAAAACTTTGACTTCTTCATTTTATTACTTTCATTAGTAGAACTTTTTACAGAACTTTGTGAGTCCTCATCTAGAAGATGAACAGGTCTGAAAAATTAACAATTTTTTTACATAAAAAGTGTAATTATTGTTGGGTTTTAGATTTAATTAATTTAATATTAAACATATTTACTTTGCTGGAATCGCGTTATCATCCATCATACAAGTTTCCTCCTCAAACAACTGCACAGTTGTCGTTGCTGGACCACACACGCGTCCATATATACCCATAGTTTCCTGAAAAATAGCAAATGAACTCTACATATTCTATAGTAACATAAATAAGCAAAGTGACAAGATATTGTAGTACAACTGCGTCACAAACTAAGATTCAATTTTCAGGTCAACTCAGAGACATAGCAGGTACAAATATTTTTATGAATTAGATAATGGGTTAATCTAAAGTTGCATTTATAATGTACTTGTATTGTAAAGGAATAGTACCTTCATGTACATTGCACCTCTGCCTCCACCTCGCCCGCGACCACGGCCTCCTCGCGGCGTCTTATTCGGCGCGCGACCGCGCCCGCCGCGGCTGCCGCGACCACCCCTTCCCCGCCCTCTGGTTTCCCCTACCATTTCGGGAGACTTCATCACGGCCTCCATCTTAGGTAGAGAACCCTCTAACATCACCTTCAACTCTTGGTTTTCTCCAAACATTTTTAAATCTGTCGTAGAGGAGTTTCGTCTTCGACTTGTCAGAGGGGTGGAACACATGGACGGCATCTTGTCTAGAGCCTCAGTCATACGAGGCAGCTTTATTCTAGAGCTCGTAGGATCGATTTCCTCTTCGACCTTTTGTTGCTCCGTGAAGACACTATTAGCGGTGTCAACAACTGACTCTGGTGTCGCTGCCTGAGTTCCGTATAGTCGTCTGCTGCCCCGTCCGCGTCCTCTACCTCCGCCTCTAGGCTTAACAAGAACTACTGGGCGATCTCTGTAATTTTTAGATACATTGTTATTTAAAAAAATTGGTCAGACTTACATATACAACTTTATTTATATATCAACAAGCAATAATAAAAAAAAAACCTTTTTAAATACCTGGATAGTCGAAGCGATCTTTGTGGTCGCTCCTCTAGGGCAGGAACTGGCAAAGTAACGACAGGCTTTGCTCCCTCAGAGACTGGTAGCTTACGAGGTCGACCCCGTTTCTTAGGTTGTGGGGTCAATTCCACAGGTTTAGGAATTTCTGTACAGTCGTTAATTTGTTTAATTGTTATTTTTGAGTTGTCAACTTCTAACGGATCTTGCGATATTTCATCAGGAGTCATGTTAAAATCTCGAGATTCTGAATTATCATGAAAAAACATCTGCGGTATTTCCGGCTGCAATTTCTCCGACGGTAATATTTCATTGACAACATCTGAACTACCAGTTGATGTACTAGATTCTAATTCCGAAGTTAAGCAATGATTTTTTTCTGTACAGTGAATATCGTTAAAAGATAATGCTTGTATTTGTTTTGCTTGTAAATTAGATAGTATATTATGCAACTTAGAATTTCCATTTTTGGAACAATTCTCATTGTTTAAATGGGAATGATTTGTAATCCTAACTCCTTGTTTACTTTCCAATTGTTTTGTTGGTGACACTTGGGGACTTTTTGCTATAATAGGGGTTATTGTAAGTGCCTTATTTGACAAAAGTTGGCCAAGCTTCAATCGTTTTGTTTCTAAAACTGATAACTCAGTTTCTTTAGTGTGAAGTGTATTTATTTCAGCAGTAGATATTCTTTTCCCAACATTCCGCCTTATAATAGGTACTTTATCTGCACTTTGAACTATTCTAGAACTACGCAATCGCTTGCCCATAGGCGTAGCATTTGCATCAAAATGTGTTTTTCTTCTGCTAATTAAAATACCAGTATTTTGATGTATGACATCATTAACATAAGCTGGAGTATTGTCAGATCCACAAGTCGGTGTTTCTGGTCGTTTTACTTCTTCAGTTATAATTTTAGCTGAGGGGCCATGATCAGTCTTATTAATTTTTAATATAATTCTGGGGGAATCTTGGTCAGAGTTTTGATTTATCATTTTATCAGAAACATTTATTTCTAATGGTTTTGTTACACTTTCATTTACATCTTTACAAAGCTCTTGTATTGATTGATCTTTTATATGTGCAGGAGATGACCTTAAATCACTGTTTTTTTCAGCAGTCATGTCTGGATTATCGTAATTTGGCTCACAGTTATATCTATCACTCATCATTTCCTTTTTCAAAGAAACATCCTTTGATAACATTGAAATAGAATCTTGTCTTGATTGTGGTGGTGAAGAACAATTGCTTACTTTCGATTTACTGTCATCAAGTCCAACATCCACATCTTTTCTAACTTCTAATAACTTCTTCAGCAATATACAATTTTGTCTAGAAGGTGATTGCTGCTTACTTTGTAAATGTATAATTTCAGATTCCCTTGAAACCGTTAACAGATTTTGATTGAGAGTTTCGGTAATTTTATTCAACCCGTCTACATTGAATCCTTCCGCCTTTATACTCGCTGGTGCAGAATCTTTCGGTATTTCAATTTTGGTTGCAAGGGTCGTTACTGCTTTAAAATCTTGCGTTTTCTGTTCTAAGTTCAAAACACTTTCTTCTGACCTATTTAAGTCTATTAAGTCTGATACACAATTTCCTTCAGCCAGAAGAGCTACATCTGAACTCTGTGTGTGATGATCAGGTGTAGATATTCTTTCCAAATGATCTAAAAATTTCATATTTGAAGTACTGCCAGAACAATTAACCATTTTTTGTGATACATGTAATGAATCATCTTTCATTATAGGAAGATCTGGTGGTTTAACTATTGGTTTAATATTAAGCTTTGAAACAATTGGAATATTCTCATTGACATTATTATAATTTACAATGTCGTCATTTTTTTCAATACTATACACATTTTCATTTGTATTTGAGTCAGACTTAGCTTTCATGTTTATTTTCATGACTAATGGAGGATTTTTTACCAAGGAGTCTATAATTTCATCAGTAATTTTGGGGTTAACATCATCTGGTTTTAAAACAGGTTTAATATTTAGCTTCGTTATATTTACATATTTGCTATCAGTTTTTAAGCTGTCTTTTTTTGGAGAAGATGGAGATTTTCTATCCTCATCAGGTTTCATTAATGGTTTAATATTTAATTTGGTGATAATAGGTATATTATCTTCCATCAATGAGCTACTAGGTTTGGACTCGTCTATATCATTAGGCTTATATATTGGTTTGATGTTTAATTTTGTTACAATTGGTATTGCATCATTATTATCATCACTAGAATTGCCAGTTTCTGAAGATTGGTTTTCAGAATCTTTATGTACATCGTCATCTAAAGGCTTAACAATAGGCTTAATATTTAGTTTAGTAATAACAGGTATACTATCTTCAGCAGTTTTTAAATCATCACAGTCTTTTCCATCCAAAGAGTTTGTTTCAGGGATTTTAATGGGTTTAATATTTAATTTAGTTATTTTAGGTACATCTTCTTCACTAGAATCTATATCAGTATCTTTAGGTTTAATAATAGGTTTAATATTTAATTTCGGTACTACAGGAACTTTAGCATCCATGCTATCAGATGTTTCGCCACTTTCTGTGGGCTTTACAATAGGTTTTATATTTAATTTAGTCACTACGGGGATGTGATCCGAGTCATCGTTAGCAACCAACTTTTTAGGAGTTTTAGGTAATGCTTCATTGTCCATTTTTGTCACAGATTTTATTGTTATCTTAGGTACATGAGTGTTTTCTTTAATATCTGTGTTGGAAGAAAACGATTCTGAAGAAATTTTCATTTTGGGAACTTGATGATTATCACATTCTTCTGAAATATTTTCTTTCTGTACATTATCTGGGGGTTTTATAGGTTTTATAGTCAATTTTGGACTGAGTGGTTGATTTTCAGCTTTTGCAACATTTTTAATTGTCAATTTTGGAACTTTTTCAGATTGTCTTTCATCTGTTTGACTGATAACTACTTTCAGTTTTGATGGACTTTCTGTTCTTCTACTCTGTTCCTCAGTTTCACTATTTTGAATTCCCTTTATTGTAAGTTTCGGGATATTTTTCTCAGTATAAAATTGTCCTTCAGTTTCTGTACCAGGTTTGCCCAGCTTTATAGTAACTTTTGGAACTATGTCAGGTGGTCCTTGATCTGATGCTGATGCTTGATCTGATGTGCTTGTACTTTCATCATTTTCGGAACACTCTGATTCAGAAATTTCACTACTGCTGGATTTTCTATGGAAATCCGTGATGTGGCCGGGCCTTTTAGGAATAGGTTTTATGTTAATTTTAGTTACACTTGGTATTTGAACTTTGCTTTCCACCAAATTGTCCTGATTTTCTACAGATGGAAGTCTTATTGGTTTAATTGTGAGTTTAGGCACTGGTGGTTTAAGTTCTTCAGTTGATTTGTTCCCCAATTTTATTGTTAATTTGGGAACCTGCTTTGTACATTCAAGGTCAGTCTCATGCAAGGTACTACTAGTGCTTTCATTAGTCTCCAGATCTAATGGCTCTTTTTCCGATGAGTCTGTTGAACTAGGTACAGGCAGATTTGTTGTTATTGTTGAAACAATTTTATTTTCTTCATTTGCACATTCCAAAGAAACTGATGTATTCGGTAAACTTTCTTTAAATATGTCTTCATGACTGTGACATGTATTTTCACATGTTTTACTAACTGATTCCAGTGATGAGTGGGCAATTTCACTAAGATTAATAGTTGAACAGTCTGATACCAAATCACTACTGACAGTATCAATATCTACCTTTGATGTGCTAATACAACTGGTTGAGTCAGTACAAGATTCTGTAGAGATAATTTCAGATGATGTTGACTGGCATTGATCACTTTCTCTTAAAGATTGTATATCATTTATGTTTTCTGTAGCTAAACTATGGCTTACTTGTGGAATATTTTTTTGTCTAATTAGCTTAATTTTTTTAGGAGGACACATTGATGTTTCTGCTTGGCAGATACTAACATCACTTACATTTCTAATCTCGTCTGGTTTTACATTACCATGTACAAGGGGTACAGCATCTGATGAACTAGACACATCCTTGACTATACACTCACTAGTTTGTTCCGAAGTATCAATGCTACTACTTTGTGAATCTACTGTAGAGGAAACAGTAGAATCTGGCCTGCGATCACTGGGAGCTGGTCGCACAAGTCGTCTCCTTAGAGGTGACCGTGTTAATGATTCAGTACCTTGCACTCTCCCTTCACTCACACTATTGTCACTAGAGGTTGATTCTGCACTTTCGACAGTCACATTTTCCCGAATATCACTGTATGTTACACATTTTACTGTCCGTTCACTAGATAAACTGTCATTTGAATCAATTATAGGTTCAACTGTTTCTGATACACTGCTGGATGGAATATTTGGAAGTGGACTGCTGGGTGGCGCCTTGGAACACGACGCGATAGGCTCTTTTATGTCGGTAGACTCAGCTTGATCATAACAATCAGACTTAGGAGAGCTGGTATGTGGAATATGAACAAAACCTGTACTCGCCTCTGCTATGGCCTCATTCTGTGATGTACTTTCTGCTTGAAACTCAACACATTCCGTACTTATCACATTTTCACTTTTGGCACTAATTACATCAGCAGTGTGTGGCGACGTTGGTGCACTTGGGTCCAACACTATTAGCACTTTGTCTTGCACTCCTTCAAACTGTTCACTACTTTTAACTGTGTCACCACGATCATCAGTGTCCAAAGAAAGCGGTAATCGTTTTGGTGCGCCAGGACCGTCCACGATCTCATCTATCATATCCAAGATCGCCTCGGTGCTAGTGTTGACGTCGTGTGTCGACGGCGAAGGCACACTGTCACCATCGAAATTATCTTCTGACATTGCGAGGTTTTCACTTGTCGTTTTTGTTTCGGATGACTCTTGCTGCAAACTACTAGTTGCATTGATGTCCTCAATCCGTCCGATGTCCTTTTCCCGCGCCGATGTACGGCGGGAGGCGATCGTCGCAGCGCCCGCATCATCCTCAGAACTCTCCATTATCTACTGTTTTGCGACGCTGTCATATCTGAAATATAAAACGCTCGCTACGTGATATTTACGTTACGAATGGGTAACCTGACGACGTGCGAGCTAGCCGAACCACAGGCACCATTCTAATTCACCATAACGTTACAAAAATATGTTCACGGAGTCCATGGTGTTGATTATTGTACCTACACATGTACTTTATTCTCATATTCACGACGTTTACGTGTCGCCCGAATACGCGCGGGGTCTTGAAAACTATCCATTCAACAGCGTAAACCGGCAAACAAAAAGCTTGTATACGCCATTTTTAAAACCAAAGACATGGCAGGTTTGGCTGTATGAGCCAATAAAAAATATTTTATACAGACAATTCGGCCATTGTCGTGTTGGTAAACTGCAAGAAGCCCATAGATCGCTCCACTTGAGCTTTTAGCTTGTAAAAGAGTAATAAATATGCCTTTCGACATGTGGTAAAACGAGTAGGATAATAGCTACTAAACGTAAACGAAATTATTTTATATGGCAACTATAGGAACAATAAAACCAAATAAACTATCTGTTTTAGAATAATTTATGTTAGATTACACTAAAAATGCATCTACTGAAATAATCAATTGCCACAAACTATTGAGAAAAATTGCTTTATTTAGAAATAACCGAAAACTTATTTAAAAAAATGTATATTTATATTTTTGATATTATTTTGATAGTTCTGTTGAATAGCGTTCAAATATTCCTGTATTTTTATAAATATTACACAGATGTATACAATCAAACTTTTTAATTTATTGTTTTTTTATTTATGTAATCTAGTCCACAGAAAAAATTGTAAATGAGAAATCTTTGCCATGACTTGAAAGAGAACTGTAGATATTGCTTTTAGTTCTAACATGCGGGAAATAAAAATAAGAAATTCTATGTTATAATGAATTATGACATGTAAGGTAGTGATAAGCTTTAATATTATCACATTAACGCTGGTATTATGTCTTGTAGAAATTATGTATCATTTACATTTAAAGTATGAAACATTTCATTGTATCCTGCAATTTAGTGCAATAATATAAACTAAATCGTTTCTATGAATGTAAAAAAGTGAATAAATCTCTAAATAGGACTTATCGTTTTCAATAGAAATTGTTTTGTACCTTTTAAAAATTTATACAGAATATCTTTTGAAACGTTCCTTAAAATGTCGCACTGACAGCTTATTGTAAAAGTCAGTGTGATGGTGTCCTATTTTATGAACCTGCATGAAAATCTAATAGAAGATTATCCATAACCACCCACTAGCAGTTAGCAGATCTAAGAATAAAATACATTTATAATAAAAAATCCCAGCATGACGACAATTCGTCCTTTTACTTGTGAAGATATGTTAAATTTCAATAATGTGTATGTAATTATGGTGTAGTTGTTAGTATATTTTAAATAAAATGATAAATGTTTTTTTTTAAATTGTTACAGCAATTTGGATCCCTTAACGGAAACGTATGGTTTGTCGTTTTATACACAATATTTAGCTCACTGGCCGGAATACTTTCAAGTTGCGGAATCACCGAGCGGCGAGATAATGGGATACAGTAATACTTTAAACTATCCAAATTATTTAATGTATTAAGAAAAAGATGTATTTCGTACACTGTATGTTGAAAATAGAATTTTGATACTAATTGGTCAGATGTTTGTAACATACCTGAGAAATTATTAAAAAGTTTACGTGTTGTTAAGTTACTATAGCTTGGGCCGATTGTATGACTCGCTTGCCATCTGGTACTGGTTATTAAATATTTGTCCATTGACTATTTAATTTTTTTATTTATCCAGTTATGGGTAAAGCTGAAGGTCATGGTGAAAATTGGCATGGACATGTAACTGCTTTGACTGTGAGCCCTGATTATCGCCGTTTGGGTCTGGCAGCTACCTTAATGAACATTTTGGAAGATGTTTCAGAGAAGTGAGTACTTGTGATATTTTTTTTTTATATGAAAGCAGCTCTAGCCTTAATGTATTTCATATCTTACTAAAGTAGTAGTATTATAAAACTATTTAAGTGTGTGACATACATACATTATACATAACATCACACTTGTAATCCCTGAAGGGGTAGGCAGAGGAGTCTAGTATGCTCTCATGAGTACCAGTTATGTTTAAGGGGGAAGTTCGGTCTTGAAATTTTTTTTCATTTTTATTAAAGCATAATATCTCAAAAATGTTGTCTCCAAATTTTAGAGCGATCTGAGCAAAACTCGCAGAGTTATGAATTTTCAACCATTCGAGAAAATTTTGTATACCTGCGTGACCGCTGCGAAGGGTCACAAATTGGTTGCTATTTTGTCATTATTTGAGTCAAATGCATACCTATTAACTGTACATTCCTGTTTATACCTGCACATACCTGTATATACCTATAGCCCTTCGAATAATTCAAAATTCCTTGGTCAGTCTAAAACGAGTCGTTGCTCAGAGCAGTTGTGTGTATAGCAAGCAGCCGCAGTTGTGTGTATAGCAGTGTCTAGCAAGTTTCGTCTCGGTTTTCGTTTATGCAAGAGAAGGGCATAAAAAATGGACCGTGTGCTCACAAATGGGCGCGCGTCGTCGATTAAATACGGATATGTGGAGCGGACGAAAAAACTCAAAATGAGAGCAAAGAAAGTAGAATTCTTTGAAGACAACTGCAAGAAAACGCTTTGGACATCCTGAAGGATAACTCTCTATCTACTGTACAGACCCGGTATCGCCGATTCTATGTAAGTATAGGGCGAAAAACAGAAAAAAAGATCTAGGTTTTCGTGTCCAAAATTTTAAAGCAATTTTCCCACACTTCATGTTCTGAAAGTCTGTGGACACTGTCCCGCAAAAATTACTGAACCGATTCTCTTGAAATTTTGCACACACTTTCTCATTATAATTCAAGAGGTAACGCTGTCGAGTTTTTTTCAAATTTGTTCTTATTTTTTTTTACAACAACAAATATGTGAGATTTTGGAGGCAAAAATCGCATTTTTGACTTCAAACGGTCACTAAAAATTCGAAAAAAAAAATACTCGACAGCGTTACCTGGGGAAACATGTCCACTAAGAGAATATTTTTTGTTTTTTGTTTCAGATGATCCGTTCACGACTTACGATGTCCGCCGCATTTCAATTTTTTTTTTGGCTTAGATTTGCTGCCAACGGCTCATTTGTTAATATATTTAGCTGAAATTTTGACGAAATATTCTTAAAACATCGTTCAATTGTAATATTTTTGTTTACTAATTGTCCGTTATTCGTAAAAAAATTCGTGAAAAAGTGTCTTTTTAGACGTACATACCGAACCCCTCCCTTAAGTCCCATGGAACATGTGGTAAGCCTATTGCCATACACCAGGCACAAATCAAGACTGAGTCACTACTATAAATTCCTACAAGAAAATATAAGTTAGAAATTTTTTATACAGCTATAAGCAACTATTTCTATACAGCAACTGCTAATAATATTTGGCAGTTATCTCTACTTATGTACTATAAGATAATTTACCTTTATGCAATGGTTTGTATTTGTTTTAGGAAGAAGGCCTACTTTGTGGATCTGTTTGTGCGAGTCAGTAACAAAGTAGCAATTAATATGTACAAGAATCTTGGCTACATTGTGTATCGGACAGTATTGGAGTACTATTCTGGTGATCCTGATGAAGATGCTTATGGTAAAATGAATTTATGTTCTTTTATTGTTATATTAATATGCCTTATTAAAATTGCATGTACTAGTTGATGTCATTGTCAATTGATTTTAACAGTATGTTACATAAACATACTATCACACCTCTAATACTCTGAAGGGGGTAGGCAGAGGAGTGTAATACACTAGTACATTTCACCAGTTATGTTTACGTCCCATGGAATAGATGGTGAGGCTATTGCTATACACCATGCACAGATCCATACTCTGAGTCACTTTTAGAAATTCTAATAGTACCTGACCCGGAAGTTGAACCCAAGACCTTCTGATCGGCAGTCACACTTATAACCACTAGACCAACAAGGCAGTCAAATAATATTGTACCAGTAATTTTCTAAAAATTACTAGATATCCAAAATATCTATTCTAATATCACTGTGTGCTCATATTCAATGCCAACACTCATAACATTAAACTCCTCAATAGGGAAGTTGTAAAGCTGGTCAATTGTTTAGACTATAAGCTCATACAATGCAATAAATCTCGTTTTATTTTGTTTCAGATATGAGAAAAGCTTGTTCCAGAGATGTAAATAAAAAATCAGTTGTTCCATTAACACATCCAGTGAGACCTGAAGATGTTGACTAAAATGTTATAAGACACTAATGGATCTTTTCCCATCCAGAACATTTCTACACAAAGTACTTTTGAAGATTTTTTCCATTTCTGTAATTGTATTAAAATAAACCTTTCTGCAACTAATGATAATAGCAGCAAACACTTTTGTTTATTCTGAAATAAACTGTCTTTATTTTTAAGCTAAGGACAAAATAATTGTAGTTTTTGTTTACCTTTTGTGGTAGTTTCTAGTTGTTCCTAGGCATTGCTAAATATATATAATAAAAATATTTATTGAAAATTATATTACAAATTATGGTGCAGGGAATGAATTAGATTTAGATAGTGATAAAAAGAGACACTTGTCATTGTTTAATGTAAGTTTATGATAACAGAATGCATTAATTACTATTGATTACATTAAATAATATTATTCACCACTGTCATTGCCATCATTACTGTCAGCATTGTTTTTTTCCTGAGGACTATGGTTTTGTTCTTCACTTTCTTGATTTTCTCTGTCAGTCTGTTCTTCAGCTGAAGGCTCTGTTCCTTCCTTTTGTTTACGCCACTGTTTTGCAGCAGCAAGTAATTTGAGATTAGGTCTCACCATTTCGTCTTCTGGAAATATATAATCAAACACTTCTTCCCATCCCTCTTCCACTCCACTTTCACTAACAATCTTTTGTCTCTTTTTAACTCTTCTGGGCATTTTAGCAAGTACTTTTTCAAGTTTTATTTCATCAGCTACTTCTGTTTCAAAATCTTTCCATGCTTCTAACAATAGTACTCTGGATTCTTTTTCACCTGCACTTCTTAAACTATCATTTGCCCTTTCATATACGCGCCTAGCTAATTCAACATTTATATTGTCAGGATTTTCAGCATTTAACTCAAATTTAGCATAGGAAAGCCACACTTTGACATGGACAGTCCTTTCAAGCAACCTTTCATAGAGTTGCCTGGCTTTTTCAGTTTCCCCTTGGGTTACCTCAAAATCTATATAGCTCTTCCACAAAAGCTCAGGCATGTCCAATCTAGCCTGCCCAACGGCTATTTCGTAAATAGCTCTTGCTCTGTCTATGTCACCCAGTAAAGTTTCTAGTTCAGCAAATTTAATCCAGGTTACACAATTTTCTGGTCCATACTCCAAAAATTTTTGATACAATATCCTACATCTATCAAACTCCCGAAGTTGGATCTCTAAATCAATATAACCTCTATATAATTTATCTCTTGGACATATTCCAAGAGCCATACCTAATGTTTTCCTTGCTTGTTTTAAATTTTTACACCTGACTTCTAAATGAGCATACATTAGCCAAATCTTTGAGAATGTAAATATTTTGTGTGGTATTAGTTCTAAGCAAGTCCTGTAAACTTGTCTTGTGCGCTCAATGTCTTCTGCTTCTAATTCTTCATATAATGCATAGTTTATCCATAAATATATGTATCTTCTCCAAAATTGTTTATCTTTTGTTGGTGGTACATTGGCAATTGCCCTTTCGTAAGTGTCTCTTATAACTTCAATATTGCCTTCATTCTCTACAAGTCTTATGTAATCAAACCATGCATCATAATTGGTTGGATTCTCAATAACTTCTTGTTCATACATGTATTTCCTCTTATTTACAATAACATCTTCAATACCAGACCTATCACCATATTTCTTTTCATGTATAGTGTAAGCTTTATACAGTTCTTGGTTTTTATCTTTAGGAATGTGGTCCAAAGCATATTTGTAAATTACTCGAGCTCTGTCATGTTCTTTTTGATTTTCTTCGAACTTTGCAAATGCAATGAACAATCTTTCATCGAGTTCTTCGTCACCAAAGAATTCTACAGCTCTTTCATATACTTTTCGCGCGCCGTTTATGAAACCATGATTTTCTTCAAATCTAGCATATTTAATCCAATGTTTAACATCAGGGTGCACCATAACAAACCTTTCATAGATTTGTCTTGCTCTGTCCAATTCCTTATATCTTAATTCAAAATTAATGTATGTTTGCCATGCTTGTTCATCTGGTTGCCATTCCATCCACCTTTCAAAGACCTTGAAATACATTGTACATTATAATATTTAGCAATTTTGTAAAGAAAAACATATAAAAAAAATGTATTTTACCTGTCTTGCACCTGCAATATTCTCCAGCATTTCTTCCATGTAAGTATATTTGTACCAAAATTGTGAAACTCTAGGGAGTATTGTAACAGCTCTATCCCACAAATTTCGTGCATGATTCACTTGTCTGTTCCGCATTTCCATTTCAGTATATTTTAACCTAAAATATGCAATAATACCTTCTTTTAGCTACTACTCTGATTGTGAAATGTCTGATTATACTATTTATTGTCTTTAGAGAACAATTGTGATGAGTTATATAGTCTGTCTATTATATTTAAGTTCATATAAATAACTCTTGACTGTTACAACTTTTAACATTACTAATACACACTACGATCGTCAAAAACATTTAGCACTTGAAATCACACCTTATTTGATTTCCTCAATAAATAAACTCATGAAACCTACCATAGGGTAACATTTCTGTGGTCCACATCCAGAGCCCTTTCATATATAGAACGAGCTCTCTGTACTTGTTTCTGGGACTCCTCCCATTGAGCGTACTTGAGCCAATTGCCGATTACCTTAAAATAAACAATAATCATGCTATATGCAGAAAACACTAAGTGTTAAATATATCTATCCTTGACAACCAGAAATGTTTCCTCTCCATCTGTTGCTCTCATCTTTCTTACTTATACAAAAGTAAAAAATGGAATTTTAAATTAATGTTTCAAGTAGATTTTGTAGTTAGTGAAATCATGTTAGTTAGTATTTTGAACCTACATACATTCTCCACAGATACTTAATAGGATCATAATAGTTTTGAAAATAAGAATTATATAGGTGTTTATGCTTGTTCCCAATCCATCTGTGTACAGTTATATGTATATATGGTAATAAGAGTGGTGAATAAGTCAAAACTATATTGAGCTGGTTAAACTGCAAATTTCTGACAGCTTATTGCGCAAAAGCTCTCATTTCAATATATCTCTTTTGACCATATTCAAATGAATAAGGCTTGTGTTTATATAGGTAATTTACAAAAAATATGTAAAACAACTAATAAAAAAATTGGTCTCATAGCTCAGTGGTCATGTTCCAAAATATGAATAAATAGATCACAAGCTACATACCATCCTATTCTTACGAATATTATCTTCAAAAGCTTTCCTTTTACGGTGTTGATAATCTCGTAATTCTTCTGGATCTGAGATCTTCTGCTTCGGAGGTGGTGGTAAAATTTCTAAATCTCTCTCTTTCGCCTCTCTAAGTAACTGTTCTGCAGTGATCTGTATTTCTGCAGGAGCTTTATTTTTAACCTGAAATGTTTGTAAATATACGAATTTTATGTAGATATTTAAATAATAGCTCTGAATTAAACAAACCTAAATAAAACTGTAGAAGTACCTTGGCAACTTTGGGCATTTTTGTAGTTTTCTCCATTATGTTCCTGTAACAGGATCCAAAGGCACTAAATGAAGGAGAGCTGTTTCCTAAAATTGTAACTTCTAGCTACCTTTGTACCAGTGGTCGCTGTTATATTAAAATTTGGATATTAATAAATATTTATCACATTCAGAAAATCACCGATAAAACACCATAAAATCACAAACGAATATGAAACAACGCATCAGCAACAATAATAAAATTTGTCATATATTGTCACGGCAATTCGTCAATGTCACGAAGTTTTTCGACAACCTTAGATTTCGGTGTTTTAAGCAAAAATTATTTGTTACATATATATTACGCTCAAGAGTATTCATATAGATACCTATTTGATAACAAACAACCCTACGAAGACTCTTCACTATTATTTAAGAAAACTTTGTATTGCATAATTTTCGCTAAAATTACTAACTGTGTTACAAATACGATTTCCAATGAAATTATAAGAACCCATGTTATAAGACAGAAAATAAATGTTTATTAGTAAAGTACAAGTAAACTAAATTTGTTTCAAAGTAGTTCAATATGCCTGATTGTGGATGTAAATTAATTTTTTATTTTTCGCCACATTTTTCATCAACAAGAGTATAGATGCAATCAGAACTACAGTTTTTTCATTAGTCAACAAAAAAATATTACGGCGGTAAAAGTCATACATAATTGATTTTAAATAACCAAATGTAATAATTCATTTTGTATGAAAATCATAAAATATAATGGCTTTAGAAGAGATTTTCGAGGTAGTAAAATTTTACAAATAAATTATAAGAATGTGGTGCATCGAGTTACAATTATCGTGCCGTAAATAGTCGAAAAGTTGATACTAACAAATTCGGTATATGTTCGAAATGCATTATTACACGTTACCTTAATTGCAAATAATATACCCAATGTATGTACGATAAAGAAATATTGGTTATATGGTATTTTCTGCACTGTCGTTATTAATATACACAATGTATGATAAAGACCTTATTCTTCATATTATGATTCATATTTATTATCTTACAATAGTTCGATTAAATGGGAGTTTGGAATGGGAGTGTTTATAAATAAAGCGAAATAATTCTAAAATAATCTTATTCTTTGTAGTACATCGTCATACCAAATACACGTGAATTACCGTGAGTATAGAGTTAGAGTTCGAAGCGAATAGATACCAATGTAATGATAATGATTGTATCACTGCTTTAGTTTACGGGTCGTGTAGTCTTAAAATTGACTACATGCCCGTGTTTTACTTTAAGACGCAAAATCATAAACGGAAAATTGAATAGTAAAAAGATTTAGAATATCGATTGTTTCGTTCGAGTCTGTCAGTGTATCGATATTTGTTAATGATGCTCTGTGCCTACGTCACATATTGTACCTATTTATTAAAGCATTACCAATAACAAATGAGAAAATGTGCTCCTAACATTATATAAATTTTTAACAAAATTGGACATTTTTGAATTATGTCAAGAAGCGAATCTATAAATTTTTAAATTTAGTCCATAATTAGTTTTCGTTTTTATTATAAATTCCTTACATTTATTGATATACAAGATTTGATAATGAGAATCATTAGTAGAAGTTACTACTTGTTTACTGGACCTTCAGTACTTTTTAAAGCACGTTTGTATTATATTTTCTTTTTGAAAATAGTTAACGTTGGAGTTTCTGTACAGGAGCAAGTTACAAAGTTAACAATATTATGCATATCTGGTGACTTGAGCAAGAGAAAATATAAATAATGAAATATTTCTTTTTAAATCCCGCAGGTGTGAATCAGGCCCCAAGATATGTTACTAACCTATCTGTTCCATCAAGAAGAAATTTGCAAATTGAATATTTGCAATCAGCAATAGAAACAAAAGTGAATGATTGGGCAGAAGTCAAGAGCAATATTTTAAATAATAATGACGGAAGTATTACGGAAAAGAATATTGACGCAATAGTAATAAAGTATATAACAGCACAGAAACAATTTGATGCTGCTCATTCGTTTATTGAGTATTTGCAGACATCTGGTAGGGAATTAAACCTTGGTGTTACAAATAGCTTATTGAACATGTACTATGCATTATCAAAAGAATACCCATTGCCAGAGGAAGCAAAACAATTCATTTTGAACTCCTATAAAAATCTTTACGATAAGTATAAAGTTTTAGATTACTTCACATCCGAGAGGCTCCTTCATGCACTGTGTTCTATAGATGAATGGAAGAAGTGTTTAAAAATTTTAGATGACATCAAAATCAGCAGTACACCAAGTCATTCGGCTTATAGTATTCTCATTGTAACCCTTTTTAAAAACAACAAGGAGGCAGAAGCAATGAAAATTATACAGAGAAGTTTGAATGACAACAGACCTATACAAGAAAATGCATATGATGGATGGCTTAAGTATATTTTAAGAAAATATAAAGATAAGAAAACTATTCTGAAACATCTCGATGAGGTTTGTACGTATTTAGCCAAGAATTATATTAAAGTAACCGAAGCTACGGCAAAAAGGTTACAAGAGACATATGAAGTTATAGGTTGGTCTGCAAATTATACCACAGTTCATAGAAATAGGTATGTTGAGGTAAACACACGAAGGGTAGTAATATATAGGATGTTAATTATTTTTCGTTCGTATATAGTTGTTAAGCAATGATGTCATGAGAATAGATAGTTGGACTCTCACTGTCCTAATGTTGCAAGACTTAATTGACACTTTCAGTACTGGATTTTAATACCCTGTAGTCTATTTTGCACTCTCTTAACATACATATCTCTAAGTGTGACTTCTGGGTTTCACAGTTCTCTACTGATAAAGGTTTTCCATAGTTATTAGTTTTTTTTGTTTATCATATTTTGGTGTATAAAAATTGTATTACTGCTACTACTACTACAATCTTTTATCCCTGTGACACAGTGCAGGTATTACCAGAAGCCAAACCAGAAAGAGTGGATGCTAGTTAACTTCATATATTTGTGCTTCAAGGGACATGTTTAACACTGTCAATCTCTTAATATGATTAGATGACAGTTGTTTAAAATTTCAATTCCCAGAATATAATATTATTGACATAAATAAATACTAGTAATATTTAGGCATTGGGAGGTAAATGCATTATGTGGGTTTTATCTTAACCAGTTCTAGTAAAATATTATTTTAGAATTAGGCAAGTGGTATGTGGTCCAGTACTTAGTAAACTTGATTGTTGAGATCATGAGTTATGGGTTTGATTCCCCCCCTATGATATGATGAGTTATGTGTACATTACAATTGTTTTGTATTTAAATATAAAAAACTGTATCATCATTAGTTTATTCCTGTCCACTGCTGGATATAGACCACTCCAATAATACACTTTGTGTACATTATTACTTGTGTTGATTCCCAGTTATAAGCACATTATATCCTTTAAAATTTTTAATATATTGACCTCTAACCACTTATTTTTAAATTTTAGTGGACAATGCAATTGCTGCAATAATTTTCTCAGTGATATAAAGTTGTCTGATGAAGAATTTTCATTGCTGCACCGGAATGTCAAAGAAAAATTAATTGTTGGATCAGACTTATTCCTAAAAACTTCTCCAGAAGAATTGAAAAGATTTTCTACATTTATAAACAAAACAGGGCCATATGATGTGGTGCTTGATGGCTTAAACATTGCATACACAATTGGTAAGAGTTCACCTAAAGAAAAAATGAAAGCTTTAAGCTTTGTTGTTGATTACTTTAGAGAAAGAAATAAAATAACTCTATTACTTGGTCGAAAGCATATGTACAAATGGCATGAACCAACATTAAAAGAGTTATCCAAAAAAACTTTCTGTTTCTTCACAGAAAATTTGTAAGTATTCTTCAGTTAATATTGGAGTTCATGCAAAAATGTGTTTGTCATTGCTATCTATTTATTTATTTATTAGGTTTACTAACAATTGTTACATTATTACCAACTTAAACTAGTTTCATTAATAATAATGAAAGCTAAATGTACAATCAGTTACAGATAAACAACTACATGCGATAAATCTAAGTAACATAAGTACAGTACATATTGTGTTGATTTTAAACTAAATAATTAGTGGTATATAATTAATTTGTAATTTGTCTATATAAAAGTGTACGAAATTGGTGGAGCTTAAGAGAAAAAATGTCCTTCGTTTTGTTAGCAAAAAATGTATTTAACATGTTGCACATACGAGGGATCAAATTATTTTTCCTGAAACTGTGGTACGGAAGGGTGGGTAGAGCAATTAAGAGATTGGTTATCGGGGTAACCTATGAGGAGTTCTAAATTTAAAATGGTCGAGCAATTGGGGACAAATAATATTAATGTTTAATATTTTACGTAGGAATACCAGGACCAAAAGAATTTTTCGCTTATCTAGACAAGATATTAAATTTCTTTAGTTTTTCTTGATAAGATAGTTTCTTATTCGAAATCTTGGTTGAGTAACATAAATGCCATAGGAACTTTTTTTGAACCTGTTCTATTCTCAGAATATGGGATGCATAGTGGGGCCTCCATACAGCAGGACAGTATTCAAGTATGCTGCGTACTATTGTATAAGATAATTCGTGTTTGTGAGTTTTAAACACTACTGTTTCTAATAACAAAACAGAGCTTATTAGACGAGCGGTTTACTATACTTTCTATGTGGGGAACAAAAGTTAATTTATTGTCTAGTAATACACCTAAGACCCTAACGCTATACACTTCTTGCAACGGATTTCCATCAATATAGTATTTTGATTTAATGGTATACTGTTTCTGTGTAAATTTGATGGAAAAACATTTTATTAACATTATTTCTGATCTGATTTACATTTATTTAACATTTTAAACTATGAATAATTTGGAGTATGCATGCCATTGATATGTGTTATAAGATATTTTCGGAGAGGTAAACGATAACATTAAGTGTATTGGTAATTCTTCTGATATTGTATCCATATTTGTGCATAGAGTTGCTCATCCTGTAGTTTTCTATTAGATACATTTAGGACAGTACTCACAAGAACTCTATAGAATTTCCACCTGCTCCATTCTATGAAGCGATAGAATATAATTAAAAAAAAATATATGCAAATGTTTCCAAACTTTGCTTGTATCATTGTTTCAGGTCCCAAGATGATCCATACTTTATAACGGCCGCTATTATGAGTGGGGCACACACCGATATAGTTTCAAGAGACCTGTTACGAGGTCATCGATTCTTAATGAAAAATGAACAGTTAAGGTTACTGTTTCAGAGGTGGCAATGGAAGCATCAGTGGATGATATTTACACCTAGGAAGAAACCAATATTGCAGGTAGTAACTTGAAGGTTGCAATTCATTGACCACATCATTGAAATTGTGTTTCACTGCCTTGCCCAGATATTTCTGGCCTTGTATGGAGTCAATTAAGGCTCTTCATTCCATTAAGCTATGGCTTTATCTATTTGTGTTGTATAAAGGGCTGCTTGGAAGTTTCAAAGTGTAATGATTTTCATATATAACTATTTACTGACACCTATTAATTTATGAGTTTAGTAATATGTTAAATCCTGCAATTTCGCTGACCTATCAGTACTAACAATAATCGCAGATCTTTTCAATCTATGTGTAGATGCTTAATAGAATAAAACAAATAAAATCGACTTATTATTTAGTATCAGTATGTATGTATGTATGCATGTATATACCTCGTGGGTCGAGAACTTGAGTATAGTAGGAGAGTAATTTGAAATTACTAGTTGCCGCTTGGAGTGTGGATTTCTGCCCGGTGTGTGTATACTTGATGTGCGTATTCCATGGTGGGAAGTATAACGTAATTGATGAAACGAGGGAGCCTATCTGTTTGGGGTATACAGACATGATATGTTATTTTTTGTATTCGATGTTTTAGGCTCCCATGAATTTTACTCCATGCGCACAGAAGACTGACTGCGGTTGGCATATACCTTACGAGAGAATAGTCGAGACGGGTGTAAATTATCTGAACAATGGTGATCCTGGCTGTTCAACGTGGCTCTGCATAAAGGAAAAACAAACATAGTACATATACCGTTAAGTAAATGAAAGCAGAGTAAATATATGGTTAAGTAAATGAAAGAAGTTGTTTATTTTTATAATAGAACCAAATTTTTTTGTGGAATAACCAATCTCAGATGAAAGAGTTAGGACTTTCTATTATAATAGGTAATCTAATTGGATTTACGTATGTATGCAATATTTGTTTTGAACTGAGGATTAAAACATAATACATATATTACTATATTGGCAAACGAGACGAGTAACAGTTTCCAGGGTGGAGGATACTCTCTGTCCGACGGCAGGATAGCAATGTGCTCCTTCATCCAATTTCTCCTCATCAGCGAGACTCCGTTATAGCATGAAGTTAGCCAAGTCAGTGTCCATATTTATGACCGTCTCTAACACGTGCGATAGTGCTGCCATTCATGACCGTCTCTAACAGTATTATATATGTCTTTTGCTCTCCGAAAATAAACAGTCCGATTCCTTAGACACCAAATTTTCATTTATAATTTTCCTTTTCGTTCCAAGATTTAAAAACGGCATCTCCTGTAAATCGTTTTGAATCCTTTGTTAGGGTATGAACCTACGGATAAATATGAGAAGTAAATACACTGGTATTACTTCTTATTCACTGGAATAATAGGCTGTAATAAGACAATAATCATCCACTCTGATCGTAAAAGGTGAAGAAAGACTAAAATGATATTATTTGATACCTATACTTACGTGTCTTGTACATGAATATAAAGCCATTTTTAAATGATTTTTATTAAAGTGTATTTATTTAACTTGACTTCGATAGATTAATTCTAGTAGTTAAAAAGTAAAGACATTTTCTTCATATAAAAATACTCCGTTGGCGCAATGATCTGAAGTGGATCTTGGACTCCGACACGAGAGCTCACCACTTTGCCTGCCTGATTTGTTGCCAATTTCTGACTTGAAGCTCACGCAGGTCAGCCACTACTCTGTCTATCCAGCGATACTTCGGGCGGCCGATTGGTCGGCGCCCAGTCGGCTGTCCCAAATATGCTCTCTTTGCACTGCGATCCTCCTCCATGCGTTCTACGTGGCCGAGCCAGCGGAGACAATAATAATAATAATTCATATAAAAATAACTATGTAATAACAGTATTTTTTATAACTCGAATCCAAGATGGCTGCCACCACAAAATGACGGTTTACATTTTTTATAACCCCTCAATATGGTTATCACAGGAAGACTTCTCTAGTGGAATAATGCATACCATGAAACAATTCCAAATCTAAAGTTCATCATTCCAAAACATCGGATCATAAAGTTTAGATACAGTCAATTTATTATTAACTGAAATGTAGAAGCCCTTTGTCAACTTAAAATCGTGATTCAAGTATGAATTTCCTACCTAAATCAAGATTTCGTATCGTGTACAGGTCTATGTAGTTTTAGAATTTGGCTAAAAAAAGTAAAAAGTTGCAAGTAAAATTATTTATTATTTATTTGAATTATTATTATTAAAAATAGTTTTAAGTTAAATCATGTTATTCTAAAGAAATATTATTATGTTGCAAATAATGTACTTACTAAAAAATAAAAAATAGGTACCAGGTACCAGTAATCACACTCCTCTCCGCCACATTTAAGGCATTGATCAGAAAATGAAAATCGGAGGGCTTTATGAATTTCCATTAAGTATCTACAGACAATCGATCTTATGTTAAACGCATCGTCCCACGATTTTATTTTTGCTTAAAAAGAGTTTTAACACTTTTTTAAACATATTTTTTTCTAATTCTTGGATTTTGCAAATACAACCTCAAATATTTTTCTTCGTTACCGTTTACGGCGTTTTCTTTTGACATACTTATGTTCATATAAAGTTCATAACCAACGCAATGTTTTGTTTGGTTAAATTCAATAAATTGTAAAAAGTGTATCTGTTACTAATGTATAAACAAAAATATGCCTAAGTCAGGAAAATCGCGACTAGATCAAAGCCCTTCTGAAATGGATAAAAGGAAAGGTTCAAAAGCTAACCTTCAGTCAAAGTCGGAGCAAAACGTTAAAATTTTGAAAACACCAAACGCCGGTATGTACGAGTAGTAACCCCATTACCTATAGGACAATGTCCTATTGTTTTATAGATAAATATAAAACCTTGCACATGGATTGAAATAGCTTTTTTGATTACATTTGGAACAGAATTCTCTGTTAGATGATCAACGTTTATTCTTAAATTAACGTGAAACTAATTAGGTACTTCATAGTTTTTATACCTTAAATGTAAAAATAACCGGAATATATTTGGTATCTAATGTTGCCGACAGAATTGCAAGCTGTTCGGGATTGCCGTTAGTAGCCACTTTTGTTCAATTATTTGATAATATTTATAAGCTAGCAATCGGGAATTCTAAGATACTTCAGTAGGTACCTATGCTATAATACACAACTTTATTTGGATATTAAAAAGAAAATAAACATTAAAACTATACAATATTTTATATTACTATGTCATACATAGGAAAGCCTAAACTGAAAAAAGTATCATCAAAGATGCGTCGAAATATGGAGAGGGTTGAAATGCTCGCCCGGCCGACGGCGCGTCGCCTGCGCTCGCTGTGGGATGAAAAATGTGCGATACTACCGCGCGACAGAAGAGATAAGATAAAGAGTGCACTAGAAGAAGATTATTTTCTCAGTCCAGAGTAATAACTTTAGTTTTTATAACGTAACATCATGCCTGTAATCGCCGAAGGGGTTGGCAGAGGAGTGCAGTACAGTACGTCCCATGGAATAAGTAGGCGGTGAGCCTATTGCTGTACATCGGGCACTGATCGAGACTGAGTCACTACTAGAAATTCTAAGTTAGAAAAATCCAATAGTACCCGACCCGGGATTTGAACCCAGGACATCCCAATCGGCAGTAACGCTTTGCAACCACTCGACCAACAAGGCAGTCAAAGATAGTTTTTATAACCACTAATATTGATAATATTCCATTTTAAAATACTTCAACATATTATTATTTCTGCTAGATTATAACAAACTATAAAAACAGATTAATATGGATTGCATCACTATGACGATTATAATAAATTTATAACAACTAACATTGTTCAGGCAAACAGAACAATATTTTCAAGCACTAAGCGAATCGTCTAAGCGCTGGTCTGGTCCAGGGGAGATGGTGAGCCGCAGGGAGCAGGTGGAAAGGTCACGAGAGTTGCGTCAACGGCAAAAATGGCTCGTTAATTTTAGTGCACAGGTTATTTGAAGCCATTTCTTTGTATTAAACTGTCAGGTAGAAGATTGTCTTAAATACCATAAAGAAATTATGTAAGCTTAAACGTAAATTTGGAATAGGATAGATACAAAAAATAACTACTACTTATGGTTAGAAATCAGATTAACGTTTTACTAGAAGAGAAATTCGTGCTCTTGAAGAATTTCGATGTTTATTTACCTACATACGATAGTTGATTAAAGACATACATATGTAGGTATGTGTAATTGGGAACAAATTGACATGTTTTTGCAAATCATTTTCGCTTCTATTTTATTCTGTTTGGTACGATGATCTGAAAACCGATTAAAGATGAAAAATTTCTGTTATAGGTCGCAGCAATATGGATCTTTTTGTGACTTTTTTCCTAGTAAACATCCACTTAGAAAATCATAGTCAAATATGATGTAGAATTAAATTGCTTTAACATTTCTGTAGCGATAGGAATGTAGACAAGTTGCTGTTTATAATATTTTTGGGCTTAGTCAACGGTTAACAATTTTTTAAATCAATGTTTGGTATTATTTATTAATACGTATGCCGAAAATTCATATTATCATTAAAATATTTTAATTGACATAATTGTAGGTGGCGTATCGAATGTGCGATTACATAGCGAAGGGACAAAAGGAAATGTTGGTCTCGAACAGATTGAGAAGCATCGCTGATGTTGTGTTGGAGCGAGTCGCTGAAATATTAGGTTATTATAACGTTCATAACTTTTAAATTGATATGATTGAGATTGTTAATGATAATTGACTTAATTCGATGTGCAGGTGAGCCAAAACCATCGCGTACGCACCCAGGCCGCCTGGCCCGTTTCATGGTGGCCATATCTGATCGCATCGCGGTGTGGATAGAGAACGCAGTGTACCGGGCCGATGCGATAGAGGCGAGGGAGTCCAGTGTCGACGAGCACATTCGACTCGATCCCGAGAAACATTATTACTAATTAACAACAACATATTCAGTTACGTTATCAAATTCGTAAGTTTTAGTCGTTAATTTGATTATTAAATTGTCGATACAATTAATTGATACTCTGTGCTTTCTGTGTATCCCGTAAAGGGCCTGGCGATATGCAATAATATTTCGCCATGAATTATTTAATACGAAACATGAACACGCTCTATGAAGTAAGTAATATATTTATAGTATGATTTTATTGACTGCCAATGAAATAATTGTCGTCGTTGTACTGCGATAAATTCCATGTATACATTAACGAACTACACTCGTATATCTGTATTGTATAAAATTATTTGTCGTTATGTTTTTATTAATAATAATGTTCTCATTGTTATGCTCATTGAAATCGTTATAAATTTAATGCATCGTATATATACATAAGAGTGTAGGAACTTGTAGAATGATGATTAAAATATGAGGAACGCCCACGGTTCAATCCAGTTTTATACACAGTAGGCATATCTTTGCTATTACTTGCAGAGTAAACAAAGACAACTATGTCAATGCCTAATGCCGGTTTTTAATTGGTCCGTGGCCAATATCTTATTGGTTTTTAATAACAATTAAAATGATCTGAAACACTTTTCTTAATAAATTCAATTTAGTAAAAAAATAAGTATTATTATATTCTAAAAACGTAACATCACGCCTATAATCCCCAAAGCGGTAGGTAGCGGAGTGTAGTACATACACTTCTAAGTGTCATCAGTTACGTTTATGTCCCATAATGGAATAGGTGGTAAACCTCTTATTACTATACCTACTAGAAATTGCAATTTTTTGTATTATAAATTCCCGGCAGGTTCTTTATAGGGCAGGTAAAGAGCAAGGAGTGCCAAATATCAAAGGAGTATCCAATAAGTCGTACGCATACCGATTTCGGCAATATCTGAACTCCCTAAATGCGGTTAACAACGTCTTTACGGACAGCACGTAATCCCTGATAACTAAATTGGATCATCTGCCTTTTCAGTTCATTTCGCTGACTACTTCTTTTCAAAGTTTAGGAAAGTAGTTTAAAACAGCTTTGTTCATGCGTTCTTTAGAGCGCTTGTTTTCCAGGCAGCAGTGCTTTTTAATCTTAACGAGTTAGATACTCGTCTCCAACCCCGTCGCTCTCCTCCCCGAAGATGGTTTCAGAATATCTTAAGTTTCTCGCTGCTGCATTTTCAGAAAATACTTACTTAGTACGCCGGCTCAGCGACCCAGAGAACATTTTGGCTTCAGACCCATTTTCAGAAAATGCACAAAGAAATCTTATAACATAGGTACCTACTTGTTCTAATTCTCTAACGGCCGAGCACCGTCATCTGAAACGTACGTAATATAGGTACCACATTAATGAGACGATTGGTCATATTGCTAGTTTTAAATTATCGTCCTCTTATCACTGCTAAAATAGGCAGTGCTACAAATAGCACTTAGCAACACTAACAGCTGTTGCAGCGATAGACACTCGACGCAATAAATTATCCATATTTAACCATATCTGTATGTACTCTGTGGTGGTGTTGGACGTGTCAATATTTTTTCTTGCCGACAGGTATTTTCATTAGATATTCAGATGTGATTTGACCTTAGGTGGTGCTAAGGGATACCTACAGCTGACGCTTGTTGTCGACCTTCTGGTGCGCTATATAACGCGTCTGTCTTCCGCAGATCAGCATAGTTTGCACTCAGAAGGCATCCAAGCAGTTCTAGTGAGATCTACCCAAACCCACTGCCATCAATATGAAATTCCTCGTGAGTATACTTTTCTTTGGGAAATTTTTAAATATTTATTTTGTGTTCAGGAAACTGTTGGCTGATGTCTACTTTCACGTTACATACCTTTTGTGTAATGATATCTGAAAAAATATGGAAAAAGAATTATTAATTATAAGTTAAATAATGATTGTTTTTAAATTAATAAAACTATTTTTTGAAAAATTTGCCTCGTTGGTCGAGCGGTTGCAAACGCGACTGCCGATCGGGTGGTTCTGGGTTCAAATCCCGAGTCGGGTACTATTGGATTTTTCTAATTTAGAATTTCTAGTAGTGACTCAGATTCTAGATCAGTGCCCGGTGTATAGCAATAGGCTCACCACCTATTCCATGGGACTTAAACGTAACTGGTGAAACGTAGGGGGTGTAGTACATCCCTCTGCCTATCCCTTCGGGGATTACAGGCGTGATGTT
>DWME01000369.1:0-35346 GCA_018244795.1 Parelbella ahira ahira | reverse complement strand
CTTGATCCCTCACGGGATGTGACGTCACCGCGTCACGCAGCTGGGACGCGCCGCCGCCGGCTTCATTATTCCTAACAATATTATATGTATACTTTAACTGTTTTATTAGGTACCACGGATGCTACACATCGTTCCTGAAACAGCACGACGCAAGGCGACAGCGTCATACGATGTTAAGCTGCCTTTAAATGATAATGTAACTGTTACGACCGTTAAAATAATTATACGTTCCCATATACATATACCAGGAGTATATATCTCCGACATATATCTCTGTCGCATAACAATTGAAGTATTCAGTGTTGATTAAAATTAATTACGCGTATGACAAACATTAAAACAAGCTCTGATTCAAGTAATTTGAGACCCGTGTCCAACATTGAAAGGGTAAATGCGATGGTGACGCCGACGACGTCATTCCAGGTCAGCTGTCGAAGCGATGACCATAATTTATTATATCGAGGACCCGTGTTTTAGGGTTCTGTCAGGCAAAGGATTTGAAATATTTTTGTTAATGATGTAGTTTGGAATATAGCCAGAATTATATTTTTGTGAAACAACAAAGAATTTTAGTATTATTTTGTGTAATATACTACCTTGAATATAATTAAGTTAATCAATTATCTTGAGTGAACTCTCATTCTTTACATACTTCTATTTCAAAAGCACACTAACCATTTATATAAATCGATTTCGTTATTTATTCCAATAACAATTATAAAAGTTGCCAACCGCGTGCCCAAAGTTGTGATAAAGGAGGACATCAGTAAATTCTTATCCGTAGATATACGGTAACTTTGACATTGCTTGTTTTGCGATACACATAAATTTGTCGAAACATACGAACTGAGCCTAAAACAAGAAACAAGAGTTACTCGTATGTTACTTGTTGGATGACAATAGTGACACTACAAAAACATAAAACCTCTCGTAAATCAATATACTACACATATGTATGTATACGAGTACTACGTTCTAAGGATTTTTTTATCATTCGGTTTATTCCGTAGGCGGCAACTAATAAGAGATCGTGTAGAGGCTGAATAACGAAAACAAGAATACTAACAAGATGAAGGGTGGACTGAAGTATTTACTATTAGTGGCTGTCAACTGCTTCTTCCCACCGCTGTTCCGTCGGTCGTGACCACAATCAATGCAAGTAAGTTAATATATGTATTAGCATACTTATTGTGAGCGCTCGTTGAAGACAAGATGTGTTAAGAGATTTATATTTACCTTCTTAAATTAAAGGTGTACAATAAATTTAAATGTAAAACAAGTGAACGGAACCCATCGGTTGCTGACCGATTTTTTTTATTGTAGCCGTATGGCAACGGTCGAACTTTGGCAAATACTTTTGCTTTTAATTGCATTATCATTTCTTTGGAAGGTTGCCAGCACGCCGAGGTGGTAAAAGTATTTATCTTTGTTTGTAGAAATGATAACTAAACCATAATCCATGATGTTAAACATAGATGTATTCTATATTATACACTTAAAATAAACTAAAATATTTTAAATTTGAGAATAATTAACGTAACATCACGCCTGCAATCACCGAAGCGGTAGGCAGAGGGGTATACTACACCCCCACGTTTCACCAGTTACGTTTAAGCTAAGATCAAAGTGAATAATTAACAATAATATAAAGCCTGTCCCTCACTCAATCCCCAGAATTAACTGGAAACGAATACAACCGGAAATTAACTTCACCCTTATAATCTTCAACTTGAGGTGAATTTGAAATTAATAAATAACAATATGCCATGAATATGGAATGCCATACTTAGTTTTAAATATTTTTGATGTCGAGTTTGTTTTTCTTTCTCTGACTATAAACATCATCGTCATTGTCACCATCGCCATCATAATCACGATCGGGATGAAACCATCCATTCATGTTTTCGATACGGTTTTTCTCGGGGTGACAAGAAAATGATACACGAAGATATTAATTGATCCCTATATTTTTACCGTTCAACTACTGTCACGTGACAAAGGCATGTTTTTAAGCTTAGAGAAGATAAAAATCGTGCATTTAAACATCTAACTTAGAAATGGGATATGAATCGAACGAAGAAAGTAATATATTCGTCATTAGTTATAAATATTCGCCTTGCTTGATTATATACACACATGTGTATTTACATGTATTGCATGAATATGTACATACAGATAGATATATGAATCCTCGATTGAAGTTTCAATTGCGAAGCGTTTAAATTAGGGTAACAACACAACCATTATTACGCGGCTCATACGGCCCGAAACGTCGGTAATTCACGTCAAGCATGAAATGTGGGAATGTAACTGACGTTAAATTTGTCATGACGCCTAAGCGCGAAGAGTACTGAATTGGAACGCTTCGTATAGTTGTATTTGGTGGCATTTGAGACCGTAATACGCCCATGCTACATTTACGCCCGCCAAATGTTGCCGATGAAACAGTCAGCGGCTCAGTGTAACATGTTGCTAATAATTTTTTCTTTGTTTTAGGTTGGCTTTGAAAATAATACGTGGTAGTCATTGCTTGAGGCTTTGTCGAGTCTTATGTAGAAATAAGGGATTTTGGGGGCGTGAAAGTTTTCCGTATGGTGACTTCAATAGTACCTACTTTATTACTACACATAATTTCGTCAAATCTCTTCGTTAGTTTATGGGTATTAGCTGAATAAAGGTGCAGGTATCTCTTAATGCTTAGACCGCGTCATTGTACAATGAACGTGACCTGTTTTTCATATAAATTTTTTAGGAGGAGTTTTTGCTTTTAAATATATTTCGTATTTTGTAGGGTCTGTTAGGTTTAAAATTTATGTTATATTCAGATTTTATATACCCTACAAATTGATTGTTATTAATAAGTATAGTTTCAGATTGATGGCAGTCTTTTATCATCATCTTTGACATTGACCTGTAGAGGTCTGTGTTCAACATTGTTGGCGTCAAGCAAAGCGAGATTTGTAACTAATAAGGTATAAATACATATTTCCGTTCTCTATTAATTTCATATTTTTGTGCTAAGCCGGATATTTAAACACACAGTAAAAAAATGTTTGCGAGTTATTAAGTTTGTCTTTCTCACGCAACAGGGACCTCAACTCTTTTTGGAATGGGAAATATTAAAGCCGAAGTCCTCAATGTTGGCCGAGGGCGAGCTAGCAGTGGTTTTTAATACTGAAAAGAAAACACTTATATCTTCTACATTTTTATTAATATTTAGTTTGTATTCTTATCTAAAACGGACATGTAGGTCATTGGTGTTTTTGACCAGCCAACCGATTTTCATTACCTATTTTGCTATAGCGTTTATTACACTGGGATTTCATAGCATATATATTTACACATGGATAGATATATCTGTTCCAAGGACGTCGCGGTTGTCGACTGTAATTTTAGCCGCTGTTTGACAACTGATGATCTTTGGCAAGCAGTTTTTGTTATAATCTCGTTATCATCTCTCTGGAACCTCGCCAGTGATTCAGCGCTGATTGAAGTGAGTTACCTTGAACTTTGTGGTAGCGACTTGTTAAAAAAATGTCATTTTCGCGGTAAAAACAGTTCCTTTGTGTAGGTACATATATTACAGTTTGTCGCACGCATTAATACTCTTTGCGAAGTACCTCATATTTATGTCATGTAGTGTTTGGTGTCTGGACACAAAACTACCCAATATAAGAATCTGTTCTGAAATAGGCTTACCACTTATTTCATGGGACGTAAACGTAGTTACGGTTACTGTTGAAACGTGGAAGTGTACCACACTCCTCTGCCTACCACTTTGGGGATAACAGGCCTCATGTTTCATTGTTCTGAAATTTGTATTTGTACTCTATAGATTGTCTATTTGCCATAACATATGCCTTCCTATTATAGGATAAAATGAATATGTGTTAAGGTGTCCTAAGATTATCTACAGGTTCTTTCAAATGTTGCATCAAAATGTCTTCAAGGCAGGTAGCAGTACCAACGGCACTAAAGTTGTAGTAGCCTATAGATGACGTTGGCAAGATGTATGTACAATCAGGTGGGGGTTTACCTATTTCCCTTGTTTATTTCTCAGTAAGTTTTTTCTCAATTTTCAAAACATTTCATGTCACATTCAGTAGGAAAACTTTAGGAAACTGCACTCCTCTGTGTATCTGAAACAATGGTGTGAGTTGCAAACAAGATTGTTTTTTTTTCTCGCCTCTCTGTGTCTGCGCCGTGAAAGAAGCGCCTACATTTTGATATGGGTGCATTTATACGGACACCGATGGTAACCAAATTAATCTATAATAATTATTGTTATTCCGTCACTGTAGAATAGTAATAATTATAATAGATTAATTTGGTCAATACCCTAAGTGTTTTAGGGTTAAGCGTAGAGTATGAACAGAAATGGGCAATAGACCAGCTTAGCTGACTATGGTCCTGACCTTCTCATTGCAAAAGAGCTATTTCCAACAGTATTCAAATATAAGTGTCAATGATCGAAAGAAACGAATTATTAAAATCCTTTTAACCAAAAATCGGTTACAAATGCAGGTATTTAGGTATGATTAAATTTTAATTATCTTGTTATTGATAACTATAAATAGCTTAATTTATAATTTAATTTAATTTAATAGACATACTTTTTTAACATGTATTGATTGTTAATGCTGCAATGACAGAAAAATGTATCACATGTAATGTGTATTACATTACATCAATTGAAAATTTGGTTTCAGATTTTCTTCAAATATTTAATTGATGATAGAGACGCAGTTTGAAATAGAAAGAATTTAATGAATCCAAAAACCTCTAATGCAGGTAGTTAATAAAATATAGTATTTTTAACCAACCCGTTGTCTCAACTCATGTAATTATTCATACAGTAAGCAAAAAATTATTTACGACTTCCAGATAAAACAACTTTTTACGTCCAACTCTCCTCTGCTACGTTATTTGATGAGTGGGATGGGTGTATACATGAGTCAGTCAGCAAACAGTTATTTATGACATTTCGCAGAACGCCATCCATTGCAAAGACGTCAAACGGTCGCCGTTTGAGAAATGACTGTATACCAAGAAATCTGTCAAGGGATATTGTTTGCCGCGTCAATTGATTAATTAGACCAATGACGAAATGTATCTACGTACCTATATACGTTCATCACTATTAATACTCATGCTTCTGTCTGAATAATGTTAATTGTACAAAAATAACCAAGATGGGGTCATTTCTGCAGAGATATGTAACGGAGATATGTAACGTGTAATTTCAGCTTTCCATTCTGCGTCTCTGGTATTTGAATTCGAGCATACATTTTTGGCGGTAATAAATTGTGTTGTTTAATTAATTATGTTCAACTGTGAACTGATATACGCTGATGCTGATTTCAGCACATATATCGATCGCTATAAAAATAAAAAGGAAAACATAATAACAAAACCTTAGAATTCTTAATAACGAATGAAGTACACCAATTTGCACTTTGTCTTCTACACTAAGACAATCTTAAAGTCGACCTCGGCGTTAGTTATTACTCTGATATCAAAAAATCTTTTTAATTCAGCACTGGGCAGAAAAATCGTTTATCGAGCAAAAGTGTCTTCTAGTCCAAAAATCTCTACGCATCCCCTAAGTAACAGAAAGGCATTTGAAAATTTGTCAAAAGTGGTCGTTTACTCAAAAACCGATCGAGTACAGCGTTACTTCACACATCACTTGCTTTCTACCGAGTCACGTCCACACGCGCTCTAAAATCTAATTCCACATAGACGATGTAACGCTCTCGGTCGTAGAATTTCACCTGAACGATGTTAGGTTACCAGTTGTAACAAGAAAGTTAAGTATTGCGCTGCGAAGATATCACTCTAGTCATCATTATCGCCATAGTCATGCTCATTATAATTTAACTAGGTTCCGATTATTAAGTATTCAATATTAAAGATGAAGTTACAAGGAAATATTCCCTTTCCTGGATATACAACGTAATATAACGTCCGTAATCCTCGAAAGGGAACAGGGTGTCCCCCGAACGCGGCAGAGGTGTGTAGTAGGTACGCCCTAACATTTCACCAGTTACGTTTACATTCCACCATGGAATAGAGTGTGAACCTAAATAAAATCATAATATGGTCTTAGCTATTTATTCACCAATGTCGACATTTTAATAAAACCAGTGACCTTGAGACGTGGAACTCCTGAACAGCGATATTTTGTTAAATTTTCTAACGCTCACCACTATTTCCCGTCCAGAATTTTCCATTTAATGAAAAAGTTCTCAACAAGGCCTGATTAAGCTGAAAATGTATGCATAATACACCAAGATGGGCGTAGCTTTGTTCCGTAAGAAAAATTAACATTACAAAAGAATTTTTCAACTCCAAAACGTTATTAAGCTGCTTTTTATAACCTTAGGCTTAGAAGCCCATTAATTTTGATTAAGGCCTTGTCACATTAGTCTTCTTGGTGTTATCTGCAATTTGTAGCCAAAGCTTTCTTGAAATAGTGTAGACTTTATTTCAGCTTACCAATAGAACATATCGAAAACTTTCGTTAATATGTAGTTTTAAGCAAATAATGAAACCATAATTTAACGTCATACGTAGAGTATCCGGGATTTAATTAAAGATAAAATACATAGAATATATAAAAATACGAAATATCTGATTTATACGTGGTAAAATAAAGACACTAGGTTGTCATTAAGAATTAACATAACTATAATAGGTAGACTGAATAAAGATTGAACAATTCAAGAGTAGAGCAGAGTAGAGTATCAAGGATTTCATCACACAAAATAGAACATAAAAAATTATGAAATATCTGATTTATACTTGTTAAAATACCACTACACAACGTTATCATTAATAATTATACGATAACTATAATATGTAGGCTTTATAAAGATTTCACAATTTGAAAGTATTAATATAATTATATTTAATACGTTTATATCATTCTTATATATGCAAGGAGTATGTCCACATTCTAGTCAAAGTTGAGTCGTGGTGCGGATTACTCTTGGCCAGGCTCCAAGGTTTTGGCTGGCTAAAGTTATAAACCTTCTTTATCCCACGATAACATCTGGTCATGGATTTGTATCCGAATATGAAAAATTTATGATATGTAGCACTCAAACTGGTGGAATCAGCAGTTAATAATCAAGCCGTGTCAAAGATCCTCAACTACCTTCAACAAAATAAAATGAAATTTCCTTTATAAGTATTTTTAAGACTCGTCGAACAAAGTCAAAACTTACAGTGAAGACTGTTTAACATAAGAATTAGGTACGCTATTAAAAGTGCAGTTCGCAATTTTATGTGATGCAAATTAAAGTTGTAATACTTAGCTCTGTTCATGTTTATGTAAGATGGTAGCGCCGTCTTTTTAACTTTGAAACAGCTTGTAGTGCGATGAAGTAAGAGAATAATAATAAACAAGAAATTAAGGGAGAGTGAACGATAGTTACGACAAAACTTATTCCATTGCAATATCAGTACAGTTTACATTCAAGTAACGTATTCCTTAAATATTCACAAGTCCCCTGAGTAATCATTGTGTGTAATATAAACCGAAATTTATAAAAATCTAACAATGTTTAGTTTAGATGTGCGCATATTTATGTATTAATGAGTTTACACAATAAAACGAATTTACGATTACAGAAAAATAGAATAGTGAAGTAATATATTTTTTTCGTAGAGTTTTGTGACACATAATCATCATGATTATCATCAGCCTATATGAATTGGATAGGTTCATCGGTCTCTGCTCGCCTCAACCAGTCCTTTTCTAAAACACAATATTATTAATTTTTTACTTTACACTGTCGAAAATAAAATTAGTAATGTGGAAAACCTGTCTCCTTTTCAGTGGTAATATGGTCCACATTAGCAATGCAAACTGGCTTCACTGACTAATTAAACACCTTCGGCGACGTTCTTACTCGCACATCGTAAGGTTAGCGCTTTGATGTGTAAAATTTGCTTAACTATGCATAGTTAAGCATAATATTGAATTGCAGCATAACTTTGAATTGTAAGTTTTTTTAACTAAAATTCATTTTACTATTCGATTTGATTATACAACCAAGTGAATTTAAGTAATGAACGAACCGTTCGGTAGCCGGTGATTAAATTAACGCAATTAAATTTAATATGTACTTCCAATTTTGATGTTGATAATTAAATTAAATTTGTGTTCAGCGCAACAAAATTCTATTGAACCGAAATAAATGTTTCCTTCTAAGGGATGAAATTAAACCTCCGGAAGTCGAACCAAACCTCCCTCAGCAATATTTGGCTGTTATTATTGTGAAATTTATTAATAAAAGCGCAAGTGTTATTTATATATACAAATTATATTTGTAGAGATTATTTGATTTTCCACAACGAATATAACGTTATTACGGATTACTAGAAATGTCTTAATCATTAAGATGGAATTCCTGACGAAATATGTCATAGTGTTATCATTTATATTAAGCATTTTAAAAGAACAGTTCATATTTTATTAACTCTGCCAAATAAAAATAAAAGAGCCGAAAAAATTATCGAAACTGTTGCCGATGCGAAAATCCTCAATCTCTGCCTAACCCAGCCGGGTCACGTTACGTTACATTACATATTTACATACCTTTTTGTATCTTGTAATTTTCATAAAATGTTTGAACACTTTTATTTGAAGTATTTTAATAAGCATCGAACACATAGTTATATGAAATATGTTACTACGGAATCACCTTTCACAACTGGGTCATTATACCAATGAATTAAAATATCTTGTAGGCCTGATAATATGCTTATTATGCGAGATTATTCTTTGTTCAACCACAAAGGTAATCTCGCATGATATAAGTGGCATACAGATGCGGCTGAAAAACAGCTGTGCGTGAGTTCACGATGCTTTCTTTATAAAATGAAGCTGAGCTATATTTTTGCTCATTTATTGTATTATAAAAATTATGTGAATTATTCTTTTGTGTCGGAAAAAACGTTAGTAACTACAATATAATTATTACGTTTACCAATTGCAAAACATTTATTTCTAAAGGTTGATGTGAGCTAATTCAAATATATAATACATCACACAGATATACGGATTTGTGTGTCGATAATTTAAGTTTTTCAAAACGCATGAACATTACCGGACAGTATTAAACGGTTGCTGACTAGAAACATAAATTATACCATCTAATTTACATCCCAAAAGTACGGAAACCATTGTGTGAATTTGAAGCTATCACTACTGCACCAAACCAAGCAAACCGCATGAAAAGCTCGCGCTGTAGTTGCTACAAACCAAAATCAGAATTTTATTAGCGTTTCAGCGTTCCTAGGCCGAAGCTATACCCGATAAATAATGATGGCTCTGATTAGAGTGGAGCTATGAGGTCTAATATTTGGAGTTATGGTAAAAATAACCAAATTTGCACATTCAAACAATTACACATTCTATATAACTGAATATAAGGTGTTTTTCCTCGGCATTCTCTGAACGCCGTACGTGCCACAATATTCAGCAAACATTTCACATTATTAGGATAGCATAATGTTAACGGGACCTACTTTAAACATCTCTGATCAACATCCTCGTCATTACTAACGTGTTAATTTTTCCGCTGCTGTACTCACGATTTCTGAGAGAATGAGAAAGACTATGGCCGTTAATTGTCACGCTGTCCAAGTGCGGATCGGAAGACGTAACACACGTTATAAAATTGAGATATGCAATTTTTCATCAATGTTGTAGTCAAATGATAATAAATCTTCTAACATATAATCTACATGTCTTAATAAATTCAGAGATATGTAGATTTAAAACCTTGATTAGATAAGAATTATTATCATTAACACTAAGCAAACTAAGCAACAAGCTAAAACAGAAAAAGCTAGAAAAGACGCGTCTTTCTCTTTCCTACTTCTTAGCGACAATAGCTACATACAGCCGTAGTACGTTTAAGGTAATTAAAGGAGGCGCTTAACTTGAAAATGTTTACGACACTTAACGAAAGAGTCCCCATTTCAGAAAGTTAATTTTTAATTCCGCACCGGATTACTGGTCAACAAAAGGGTAACTCCAAATTTATAATGAAGAAACTTTTCCGTCACTTTCTTCGTAATTGTTGACAAAATAAGTGCGCAAGGCGAAGGAAGTTTCTTAACGAACTTTTCTTGTTTTAAATATAAAATAAAGGTAGAAAAATATTCAAGCAAATCGGCCTTGTAAAGAGGAGATAACGAAATATGGGTTAGCAAACCATATTTGGTTATCTCGGCAAATAATGCTGTTTTCTGATCGTAAGTCAAGACCGGCGTCCACCAGAGGAACAATAAAAGGGTTGATGTTCATGATAATGATGTTGTAATCGACCATAATTAATAATTAATCAGACCTTGAGTTCAATATATTAAAAAATCTCTATGTCAAGTTCATTTTAAAACATTTAATCATTATTGATTTGATGTCACTCTATCAAACACTATCGTATTGAGTGAGATAATGCATTAAATTTATTTAAAAAAGTATAGAATGAAATGATTATTCATACGGCTGATTTATGTGCGTGGTAATAATCGTTTGACTAAATCTAGGTTACAAAGGGTGGATTTAATGTCTAAGGGCAAATACATTATGTACCAGCTAGCCCAGGTCGACGGCGAGAATATGCGCTAGAAACACATGTATGTCAATTATATATAAAGACTGTATTGTGCTATAACGTATGGACAAAGAAATAAGTGACTATAATAATTAGATAGCACACAGAGAGTCACGTAAGTACCCTCCAATGCTCCCATGACTGAGCTATAATGCGTATGTATAACAAATATACAATGAGTAATACAGTTATCTTAGATGGCCTGCATTTTAGACTTTCCACCATACAATCATTGATGACCATTACCTACTTCTTGCCATGTAATAATAAAATCATTATTATTCACGAATAAACACGCCTGATTTGTACATTTCTGAAGGCAAGCGGAAAGGCAACGAAACACTAAACTCTACATATTGGATGTATACGAATTTTGAAAAGCAATCGCAAAGCAATTTTAGGAACCGCTGCGAAAGGATTCGGGTATAATCCCAAGAGAGTAAGAAACCATACATGTTATAAAATTACTTGACCACTTGTGTTCTGTATAAAAATTCGTGTGAATACAGATAAAACAGTTTAAAATTTGTCAATGAGCGAATGAGTACTGTGTTCGATTCACTCGCGTATCATAATAGCTGATTGCTCAGAACGAATGAAATTACATCACTACCGGTCATTTGTACTGACCTTGGGGGCGTGTCAGATATCGTTATACATAGCTATTTGCCAACGACAATTTTGTATACTACTTGGATGACAATGTACCGTTGCCAATTTTGGAATGGTTTCACATATCATGACTTCACTTATTAGCTGATTTAATGCATTCAATGCGATTTTAAAATGAACAGCTGAAATTTTATCTAACAGATTTGGACTTTGTAACAGTATTCCTGTGATACTGGCAGGAAATTGTTGTTACTCAAATATTCATTTGACCTCCCGCCCTACAGCGTAGAGCGTCCACAGTCCGTTTCATATTTACAAAAAATAACGGTTTTTTTATATACAATTCATTACTACTTTTTCATGAAATAAATAATACTTTAATTGCAACGTAAATATATTTGAAAAACATTATTTTAGTAGCGCACTAAAAAATATTAGGTACTTTAATTTTATCACCGCCTCGTTGGTTCATTGGTTATAAACGCGACTGATTACTAAGAGGTCTTGGGTTCGACCCCGGGTCGGGCCAAGAATTATTGAGATTTTCTAAGTTAAAAAACATACTAACTATGTTAAAAGTCATATTTGTAATATTTACAATTTTATCTAACAGAAGACAATACATATAATACACTTCTATAGACTAACCCCTGGGTCATTAGTATCGAGGCCGGCTGTCGACCTACAGCCCTTTTTGTACCACATTCGAATCAATTACCAATTCGAATATAATCCATCATATAATGACCCGAATTACGTATATAATCTTAGATGAATGAGCGAAAAAAAATCGTTACACACGAGTCGTGTTCGGTCAAACGAGTACAAGTCCCCAGAAACACCATCTTGGCTACATCTACATATATATACTTCTCCATGTAAAAAGAAAAATATCGAATTATTTTTCAGAAAATCCCGTAAAGTATTAAGATCTCCGTAAACTACTCTGAAATGTTTCATATATTCTCATAATACATACCGCGGGCCGAATGCCACGTGTTCAAACAACAGATGACGCTCGCAATGCAAATGTTTGAGTACATCTTTAAACTCACAATATAGTTATTTTGCTCCTCCAATATTTACTCGCATAACTACTAATACGTTTCATATTTATTGTGTAAACATTTCTATACAGAAAAATGTAAATATTAACATGTACACACGTAGGTATATATAACTAAAATATTAAAACTAAAACGTTAATGCCATTTTTTATTTGTGTGGTAAATGTGCATGATTTATGAAACCGTAGACGACCGTGGGCGGATTCAAGATATTTGGCGGCGTGTCACTATTTAAGAACACAATCTTGATAAAAGATTTGCGAGACTAAAAGACGTCGACTCGACCAGGGAACTGAACCCTGAACCGCCCGATCTGCAGTCGCCTTTGCAACCACTCGATTAACGAGGCAGTTAAAAATTAAACAAAACAATTGTCATATAAAAACTACATATTACTTCATTGGTATTTCGGATTTTTAATTTTCTTTTTATATATTTTTGTGTACTATTATTTGATTTACTTTAATTCAACGACTTTTGTTATTAAATTAATATCTTTTAACTGTGTCCTAAAAATTGTGAACACCGATAAGGCCAACTTATTATATATAATTTCCCATATACTAAACTGTGATTGTTTCTTGTGTGTTCAATTAAAAGTAGAATAATAATAATATTCATCTTATAAACAAACATTTTTTAATCAACTGAACGCCGTAAAAAATTTCAATAACAAATTAAAACTTGATAAGTACTTCAATAACAATTTATCTGAAGAGAGATAACGTTGAGTATTTTTAGTGTACACATGTTCTCGTTTATCAGATATTAAAAAACTGGTAGCAAGGCAACATTGTGTCACAATTACATTTATCACTGTCGATAAAGCAATATTTAATCAAACGACTTAATATCGATAAGATCTTCGTTCTATTAACGTTCTAATTAATAAAATTTTTAATTGATACGACCAGTTTTGTAATGATTTTCATCAAGATACAAATCCGGCTACCTGATTACTTTGATTATGTTTTAAACATTGTCAAATTTTATTATTCGGTCACAATGTCTTCTATTAATATAATTTACCTACAAAAATGATATATTGCCCAATCGAAGTCCTACCGCACAATATAAAAGTACTCACTACTTAGTCTCAATTAAAAACGCTGAAAGAAGCCAAGTGTATAACACTTAAAAATTACGTCAGAATAAAGCAAGAAATATGTATGTATGTGTAGGTAGAGCTACGTAGAGCGACTATTACTGCTAAACCACTGCTGGTATTTCCCGCACGGAATTACGAAACATAAATTCTATGATGCGGCTTTGTGCAGAGAGGCGCATGCAAAAGTGCAATTAGCGACACCTGTAGTTCACTGCAAAGTAATTTTACACAGAATTCTGTACAACGACAAAATAATATAAATCCGATACACTTCATGTTTACTTTAGCTTTTGCATTTTCGATTGCTAGTGCATTAGATTGCACTATTTAAATTATTTGATGTCGCCACTTCTACTAGAAGTGTAAGAATTTAAATAATAGTTAGCTATAGTTAATGAGGCAGTCATATTTAAGGCACAGTTATGTAATAAAAAAAAGTGAACATGATAAAAACAATAACATAATATAAACAAATAAAAGAACGACATTGCGAAACGACTGAGAAGTATTAAAGTTTTATAAGAAGCAAAGATTTACAAAGCCGGTTTATTGAAACAATTTGCATTCATAACTTACAATGAGTCCCTTGGAACAATTTAAATTCAACCAGTACCTACACATTACTCTACTCTGTCATAAATGTCATTTAAAATATTTTAAATCATGTCCAAAAAGGCCCGAAGGGAGAGATTTGCGTATTCATTATACTAGATTTTCACAAGATTTCTGGCAAATTTAACATCAAAATCTTGACTCCAATAAATGGATTAAATTTGTACATGTATATGTGCTTGTGTCTGTATACAGAACATGGTTTATTTACTACAATTATTTGGCGAGCACAACTTTTTAATAATTCTGTTGCAGTTCCTGTACATGTTCTCGTACAATGATAGAATCTCGTCTCACAATACGCCCTGATTGAAATCTTCGCTTCTTAAATAAACAGATCATATGCCTTAAGCATTGTAATAGAAATCTAAAATAGAAATAGATACTGGAAAGATATCGAGAAATTCTCCAGAGCTCCAGTTTCAATTTAGCTCCGGATTTATTCTGTAAGGCGGTGATCCAATGGGAAGTGAAAATATTTAAACCATAGAGGAACTGTTACAATACGACGGTACAAAAAACCGTTTGTTTCGCTCACAATCTCATAATATAATAGTTTTAAGAGTAAACCGTAATGGACGGTAGAGTATAGGCTAGACAATTTTAAAACTTTGCGGGTATCATAACTCAAAGCTTTTCCAAGACTTATTATTGCAACAATTATTATTATTCATTTCATTCATCTCTAAAGCCATTTAAGGTTTAAAACGTCTAATAAACACTACAGTGCGTGAGCGCCTGTTACCCACCGTAGTGGTAGGCAAAGGGGTGTAGTACACCCCCACGTTTCACCAGTTACGTTTAATTGAATGAATGAAGTACTATGTACTTACACAACTGTCCTTACACTTGAGCTGTGTGAGTACACACACTGCCACACTCTAGAGATTACCGCATTGACCCAACAAGGAGCCATTGGTAATCGCACAATATGCTGAGAACTTTACGGCAATTCAAAAGCGTCTTCATAGAATTTCATACATTTTACTTTGCTCTTGCACTGACGGTAATATTATAACGTAGTCGTATTGTAATACGATAAATAATAAAAGCGCTTAATATTAAACAGTAAATTAAAAGTCGTTTCTGTGTAATTAGGTTTGATATCCATTATTTGGAAATATTGGCATAGTCTAGTTTCTACCACAATGTACAAAGTACACACATTTAAAACTCCACGTCCAAATTGTAACATTCCTTAAAAAATACTGTTGGACGTTGTATGAATTTTAGGCGTTGGAATTGAAAAAAGAATTTAATTTCAACGTCTCAAAAAAAGGTTTTAATTCCAACATCTCAAATAGCAGTCACGTAGTAAGATTGCGTTAATTTTGTATTTGAAATATATAGAAAGTTGTAAAATATAAAGTTAGAATATCAGAAACTATGTCTCTATGTCGTTGTTACACTGATGATCAGATTTAATCAGTAACTTGATAAAACAACTGTGTAGTAGAACAGAGTATTCATCAATTATGTTATTATGTTATGGTAGTCTTTTTATTCCATCATTTTGTGTCGTTTATTGATTTAGTATCGTTCATTTTCAAGTATTGAATCAGTGGGGAGCCTTGCCACAGAACCACGCGAAAAATATGAATTCGCTCAAGTGAATTCAATTTCCTATATAAAAATGGTGTTTGTGCGTCAAATGAAATCAGTCCTCGTTAAAATCGTATTATAAAAGTTCCAATGTAAAATATTAAACATTATCAATTATATGAAAATTTAAGAATATCGTTGAACTGAACAATATTGGACTATTAATAGCGCAATCTATATCAGACTTTTAATAAAATATCGCAGAGAGCACCACTCAACCTCTGCTAATAAATAATTTTAGAGCGAAAGATACTGCAGCGAGGGCGATATAAAACGATTTATTGCCTGGAACTTTTAGGTAAGTTTTAATAAAATTTTGTGCATCAAACTTCTGCAAGGGTTGCTGTAACAAAGCTTACAAAGGTATGTAAAACTGAATGATACTTTTCGATTTAGAGCGCCCCGAGAATCCCATATCCAACTGTGGAATTATTGTTGAACTGCAAAAACATTTTAATTAAAGCAATATTTAAAGTGCTTGCAGCGTAGAAAGATAGTACTAATGGTTAAAGAGATCGCAAACGATCCAACAAATTAAACCATGATTATATCAGTAGCGGCCCGCATTTTCATGTGTGAATGCTACTAAATATATTTTGTATGCAGAGCTTGTGAAGTAGGAGATTTCCGCCTTTACCGTTATATTTGCTTCTAGAATAATTTAGAACTTTTGGAGAGATGAGATAATTATTTACTTTTTGTATTCATCAAGCAGCAAACAGACTTACAAACTTCGTGACGCTATCATTATAGATATAAATAAACATTTTAATGTGACCTGTCATCAAAATCACTACCTAGATTAAACTAGATCATTCACAAACGATCCACCACCTGTGAGGGACAAGTTCGAAAGAAAATCTTACAGATCAAAGGGAAACATAACAAATAAAGCATTGCTACAAATATTTCGCAGTATACGTATAATAGATGCAGTTATAAAGTTTCGCATCTGAAGCTTGCACGAAAGTACCTACTACAACGGTAATAAGTAAACTCAAAAACAAACACGAATCCGCAACTCAAACATTACGAGCCGACGAAGCACTTCCGAATTGACTCAGCGATGTGTTATGTAGTGGCTCCAAATTTTTTCTACTAACAAGCCTCACAGAGCAAATATCATCGCTCACAAAGACCATTATTTACGCAGGGTTTGCGATTTCATATTACTATATACTTTAGGGTGTAAAAATAAAACATGAACGGTATAAACATTTGTCTTAGAAACGATTTCAAACCTAAATAAGAACGAGTACGATTGCTGGGAAATTTCTAAGAATATCGAAGAGTGAAGATTTAATCCCATTCCTTATACTATGGAATATTCATCAACAGAGCTGTCAAATTTTGCAGCGCTTCATGAATTGATAATTTAATATACTATAAGAAGTTGTGTTAAAACATATCTGTAAAAGATCGCTGTGGCAGAGTACGCTTTCAGTACCTATCGTAAATTTGGATTCTAACATGTGGGAATTTTATCACTCTTACAAACACATTGGTCTAAGAACTTGTGATATAGTATTAACAATACATTAAACAGTAGTGCGAACAAAAACTGTGATTACACCGTAGGTCATGGAAGCCGTTGACAATTTCCTGTAAGTTATTATGGTGGCCATCGCGCGAAACCAAATCGATTTCCAACGTCGAGTTACATAAGTAAATGTTTGATAGCCATCGTTTATCTGATTTATGTCGCTATTAGTTTCTGCTTTTATTGACTTTAGTATAGATATTGAGAACTCGTAACGGCACTTCACGAAATTCCCTTCTATTAATGGGTTTATTACATTAATGAATCAGCTCATTTGAGTACAAATCAAGATTTATTAATGTTTGATTTCTGATCATGTTCAATTTATTTAGCACGTGTATGAAACTGTTTAATTTCTTTATCATGTGACACCTAATTATTGCGCGGAGATATATTATGTAATAGACGACTATTTATGAGGATTTAATAACTGTGCATGCTCATGAAACAGGCAATTCAAGCTATCAGCTGCCGGCTGTTTTATTATGAATCATACATCGAACAGCGATGTAATTATCATGCACCACAAGCCGATTAGCTTTTATATCATTCCGGCTAACAAAGCGTATTAATAAATATCGCAATTCACACTAAATGTACTGAAATGATTACTTGAACTCCTGAATATGGTTCAAGATAATGACAAAAATACATGCATAACACTGTTGTAGTAACATTCGAAATAGTTAAACAAGTAATAGCGAAAGTAATTAGGAAAGTGATACATGTGTCTACTGAATAAGTAAATAGCAGGTTTAATGTCAGTAAGTGGAACGACATTTCGAACATTAAGCCTAATACCCGAATACGAACTTCGACAGCGAACATCATGCGAACAGTTTTAAGTAATTCTAACAACGTAGTCAACTATTCGGCGTGAGTTATTCAAGTTTCAAGTCAATTACAGACGAGTCGCGATAAAGTTCAGAGAGCTGCGTCACGCGGCTGCGACTTGCGTCCTAAGTATTTGTGGTCTGCGCGGTCTTCAGTAGGGACCATTTGGTTAAAGGTTAAAAACGGCGATCCGTTACCGGAGCCCCAAGTACCAAGGCCACGGTGTACAATCAAAGGTTTTAGCCCAATGTTCCATTGACTTTATGTTATATCAAGCTGAACAGACTGTTTATTCTGCGGTTACGTACAAGAAGTGATAACAGTAAACTGTGATAAGAAATTCATTAATGTGAAGTACATTCTAAATTGAAGAATTTCAATAAAAATCCAACTAATTATGTAATCGAGTTATATTACTCGATTTTGATCTTAGAGTTGATAGCTTTCTTCCGACTCTTTTACCATTCCTCTGTTGGAGATGTGTCTCCTCTCATAGTACTACACTCCTCTGTCTATCCATTCGGGGATCACAGGCGTGATGTTACGTTATAGAAGACGCAATCGCGAACGACACAGCGTATTACATGATGTATAGACTATCAATTAGTAGGTTAACATGAAAGCAATTAAACTATAAACTTGTGTTCCGATAACGGTTATAACTGTAGGTATATACTAATACGATCCTTGCCCTTAGATAACGCGTAATATTAATTCATGCAGAATTCTCGTGTGACAATCTATAATTTATAGGAGCCACAATATACTTCGATTAAACGATTAGGCACATATGTATATGTATACCTACACCTAAACATAGATATACAGAAGCGAGCGGGTTTATGTAGGTACGTGTGTGAGGGAATTAGCATTTCTTTTCCAAGATATCGGAAATATTTCTTTTGTAGATACCTGAAATAGGTACTTCGTCTAAATTCATCAGTCTTCATACATGCTCGCCGATTTCGGAGACTTCCTTCTCAGCCGGGATTTGGTTTAATTTGGTCAATATAGGTGAGTCTTGGTCTTCCACAATGTCTGCACCCATCAACATTCGCTTTGTATATCTTTAAAAATTTTTTATAAGACAGTTCAATTTTATACGTGTTCTCAAATACTAGCTGCTGTTCAACAAATGGCGCTAACGACATTGCTAGCATCGTTGAAATTGGATTCTCGGAGACGTCTCCAACGGTTATTATGAAATTATAAAGCGTATATTATATTCCACACAATACAGAAATTGATATAGGCAAAAATTTGAAAGATATCCTATTCGCACAGAAACCACTGAAAACGGAAACAACCAGTCAAACTCATTGAGGTATTAAATATGGGTATTTGAAGCTCAAAACATATTAAAGCGAAAGATTCAAATAATAATTATATGAAAGTGTTTAGTGTGCAACTGCTAAAAGGGATTAATATAAATAAATATTTAAACAGAGGAAGAAAAACGCAGACGTAAAGACATTGTGAAGTTGTTATACTAACAAGTTCAACATCAAAATAATCCATATAGTCCATATAGTAATTGTGAAAGTCACAGTTTACAGAGTTCAAATAATATCAATAATTTATCGACTTTCAAATTTGCCACACTTCTTCTTAGCGTGTCGATGACAAACACGTTTTATAATAAGTCCCTAAATGGTTTTAGCCCAGAATGTTGTTTAATATTTTTTATCATTTTAATATAAATTTGCCACATTTATGTAATGACATTGGCCTTAGCTCTGTTCGAATCTTAATATACGAGTATAGGTCACTTTTAATTGAGCCAATAAAACATTTGAGACTGATTGCGATGACTGTACAAAAATGTTGCTCTGTTCATCAGAAACCTCTTCCTCCAGTCTAGGGTATTGAAGCAATAACAAAACATACGAAATAATTAATGAAAACACAATGTTCACACTATGTACGAGTATGAGTGGCTTGAAAAATGTTAGAATCTCGAAATCGGATCGAAATTGAATTTCGAATTTCGGGAGGTACCTATAATGAAATTATACTTCACCATCGCGAATAACAGTATGTACTACACCAGCTTTTTTCCGTTCAGCGATCTCTAATAACAATTGCGGAGTATTTTCAGGGATTTTTACACGTGAACAAATCAAAACATTTTTTTCGGAGGAGAATCCAGCAATAACAGTGCCATTGTCATTACGGCTCCGTCACACGGCCTTTGAACGTTAGAAAGTAATATCTCCGATCGTACGATTTAAAAAAAAGTACTCCGATCTGAAAAGATAAGACTTTTATGCCTTTTGTGTTAGTAACCAACCAATTTAGTTGGGCCCATGGTCAATGAAGATTTTTATACAAGTCTAAATCTAGTAAGTTTGTTTTCGCTTATGTTGCAAAAGCAAAAAAGCGAGATGCAGACGTTCTCATTTCGGCCAATACAGTTCGTTTACGTCTTAAATATCACGAGTTCTTCTTCAAAACAATGATATACCTATCGCTGACTTTATCCGCAAAATTGGATTGTCGGTCCTTTGGGTATCACCTTACAACACTCTTCAATACAGAATGCAATAATGCGAGCGCCTTGCAAAGATCGAGTCAAGTTGGACTGAAACTTAGAGCTTGAAGATCGCGTTAGGATATGTCTCTATACCTTACATTATGAAGGAAAAGTCATATCCCATTAAGTACTTATTGTAAGAATGAAATGTATATAGAAGTTCTGCGCTAAAATCAATTTAATATATGTACGACTGTTAATAGGTCAATGAACAAATGTGAAAGAAATTGCTTTTAGAAGGGTCCTTCTCGAATGCGGTAGGTACATACATACACATACATACATATATGTATATTTAAACTTTATTAACAATATAAATCAGTAGACGAATACTTTGTTCCATAACTCAAAGCCAACAGAATGATGAAATTACTTTAAGTTCTCCGCAATCTACTTGCAATTGAAAAATTATTCAATAGAAAAGTTTGAAGCTGAGGAAAATACGAGTAATATAAAAGAAAGCAGGAACCTCATTTACTTCGTTGCGACTAGCCCCAATGACTTTGTACCCACTACTTGAGAATTGAATAATTCGGTCAATATATTCAGGCAATGTACTCGTATTGTTCATCAGCATACAATATCTAAGTATAAATGTCAATATCTAAATACTTGAAAACCGTCACGCATAATTTATATATTACACCACAATATTATCTATTATCGTGGCACATGTAAGTAATGTATGAGTTAAAATTCGTATATAGTCATAAAATATACAATAGAAAATCATTAAAATTATTTAACATGATATACATACATATATGTCATATCTGGTATAGTATTAGAAAACGGAAGTCGCATCGATCTTCACTCTTCTCACATCATTCGATCGCGTCGTGACGTTGTCCTAGCCTATGAGGCTGGACACGTAGTGCGCTCAAAATCAGCCATATTCTATAAGCGACAATCGACGGGATAACATCACAGAACTGTTGCTCCGCTTCGCATAGGTGCAGTTACACGTGACTGTATGCGTACCGGCTTAACTCACGTACGTTTTTCGGGATGGCTCGACTAGTTTCGGACCTGCATTGTAAGTACAGTTACCTACTTTATTAATAATAATAGTAATATCCCGGGTAATCTCTACACAAAGCCATCTGGTCCCAAAGTAAGCATCAAGAGAGCTGTGTTACATTGTACGTAGGCTTGTGTATGTATTGTAGGTACTATAATAAATACGTAGGACCCAGTATTGTTTTAGCAGTTTATATTTAAATTGCTACTGAGTAAAAAACGACGTGTTTTTCCATAGCTATCATTAGCGTCGTACGCAATAAATCAGAAAAGTGTTTAATCACGGTGTTGTGAATATAAAAAAATATGATTATGATTATACATTTAAAAGTTATATGCCCTGTGAACATAATGCGATGAGGGTATATTTTTTTGGGGATAGTTTTGTAACAATCCAAGAAGAGGAAGTTAATCATTTATATTCTAGAGCGTATTCTGTCGAACGGAGCTGTTTCACAAAAATTTGAAGACGGATTATACTTACTCGATCGATTATCGTCATACATGTAAACTTACCTGAAAAAGAAATTAATAAATTAGTTATAAAATGTGATCGTAACAACTTACGAATGACAATAGCAATTACATAAAAGAAAGAGTAAGAAGTGCTAACGTAGAGTACAAGAGAAAAATCAAAAACATCTTTTTGACTGTTTTAAAAATTTGATATTATGTACCTACAAAGAAGAAATGGATGTGTGTAAGAAGACTAGTAGCGGGGTTGTGAAGAAAAAACATTGCTCAATTCGAAAAACATTTGGTGAATAGGAAATTCGTGATGTCGTACCTACAATCATATTCATCAAAGATAGTGTGTTGTTGTTAAATAATGTTTCAACCCTTAATTGAAACAGTAACAAACCCACAGGTATAGTCTCCTGAAAGGCATCTCAAAATATTATTTCTAAATTCAAACACAATTATTTGATAAGAACGGACTTAATTTAATTCATTATGTCAATAACTTTTATTATAAAAGGTCACGACAAACACAATAACACAAACAATATAAAAATAGGTTTCGACGAACTAGTGCGCGAGAAACGACGGCAGCTCAATTTATAAATCTGATAAAATTCTTAAGTTTCAAGGTTGCTGAGGCTCTTGTGGCCAAGAACAGTCATATAATATGTACTTTCGAAGTTAATAGTCATATTATAACAATAACTCTGACATATTATAACAGGTACAGTTATTATAAGAAAATAACTAAAATTGTAGAGGTAGCAAAACGACTTACAAATATTATTTATCATAATATCACCATTTTTAAAACAAGGAACAGACCGATTCAAGGGTGAATATTTTAAAATATTCCAATCGATCACAGACTTCGATTCACATAAATGTCTTCAGGGGAACTCAACCCTCTCTGACTAGTTCACTGACTTTTTTAAATATTTTAATTACACACACACAAATACGTATTGCAATATCGCTTGGTTAATGTAGGCAAACATAAAGGTAGACGAGTACGACATACTCATATATACCTAACAAATAAATATTAAGAATGTAACAGTATAGTAGGAATTCATTATTAATTAAAACGCAAAAAAATCTATATCCATTAAAAAGTACATTATATACTTAGTTATTATAATATAAGATAAAACATTACACTTCATATATGTACTATATTTTTGAAGTGAAAATTCTTTATCGACATATGAGAGAAATTTTATAGCAGATCGTCACGATTTCCGGTTACGCGCCATGTTTTTCTCTTAAATTTTATATGCTTCCAACAGATGATGGTGTTAGCTGCTAATCTGTCGGTAGCATACCTACCTAACAAGGTAGATGGCGCTGTATTTCGATTTTATTAACCATGATGCTACAATTTATTTTACACGTGTTCATTTATTTAATAACTATGGCTTTCAAGTCGAACAGTCCAGTTCTGCGCAAGCAGTTTAATAACATAAAAATTATAGTTAGAAGTGAAAGCTCTAAAAAGTTAAATACCGTTGTGATAATAAAATTCAATGAATGAATTCAGCTATTCATTGACACAGAAAATAGATATCCAGAGCGTCTGAGCTTAAGTCACTGTTTCATAGCTGTATCCTATACCGAATTGGGTTGAATTATCCTTAGGGATCTAACACTGATATGGGAGGGAGGCAGATACCTATGTTAATACCTGCAGATTAATTAAATTTGAATATAATGAATATTGCAATGGATAGAGATTCCTACCAAAAGTCCAAACTAACTGTGCAAATAGAGATTAGAGGCGGAAACAGGAGTACACATTCCGGAGGAACTGCTTACTCTGCCGATATTTCTGTATACCGCTTTTTTCTGCCAATAAATACAAAATCTTATATTTATAATATATGGAATAAAATAAGATTTACACCATATAAATAGCATAAGCCGCTTGTGAACATAAAAGTTACCAGTATCAATCACTTTTCTAACATAGAACCATTTACTGACCAAAGGTTGCGTGTCACTGTTTTACATAATTCATATGGACATGTCACGGACGCAACTCAAGAATAGATGGGAAAAGTAACGTTGAATTGTTTCGAATACATTTGTCTCACGTTTAGCGAGTAACGGTATACGATGAAAAATATATACGCAATAACAATAATGACATATTTACCGAAGATTACAGTAATGTTGATGACGTCATTATCTAAATGTTTGAAGTAAAAGAAAATTACTATTAGTGCCAGTGATAATCCCTTATGTCTTCAGTTTTATTGTATTTAAAAAAAAAACCGACAATTTGTTCGTATCGTTGACTCGGTAAGAACAGTGTGTTTACTGACTAGGTTTTCGCCTTTCGGGATGGTATCATGTTTGACTCATTTAAGTTGAAACTATAGAGTTATTCGAAGTTTCGTTCTTCGAATTGCAATGGCAATTAAAAACTTGTATTCGATCCAATTTCTTATGTAATCATCATTATTTTACCTTCGTGACCTCTGGTTGATATAGATGTCGTCCAGATATCGTCAAAATTCACATCCTTAATTTTTTGGATTCAGTGACAGGTCTACACAGAGTAAGCCAACCCGCCATTCGACGAGCAAATTAATTATCTGTTCAAAGTTATAGGATACCCTTGAATCCAAAAATGTATGACCTAACCGAATACGTTACGGAACGTTATAGAGAAATCATTCATTATAATGAGACTAGTCGAATAATAAACACTTAAAATGACGTTTGTAATAAAGTACAATAATAAATTAAATAATAATCTTACATAAACAACCAAATTGCAACGAGCTGCAATATCCTGCGGTAGTTGGCAACACTACAAGCGATGCATTCCAATTTAGTCCTCAAGGGTAGCATCTGTGTCCAACCTCAAATTTCAATCATTATACATTCCTGAAATATTAATTGGCGTCGGATATAGAAGAGCTTGTGCCTAGCTTAAGTTTAATATCATGAACATTCTTAACAGAATTAAACTTTGAAGCAGACTTTTTCAATCTGTTTCACGACTGGCCGTGGACATTTTCAACAAAAGAGGATACATCTGCTTTCTCCAAGTTTTTGCGGTTTTGATGTTTAGTTTTAACCAATCAGGATTGCGTCTGATGGAAGTACGTTATACAACTTACTCATATGTACAAATATCTATGATCTTACGGATGGTCTTAGGTAGAACGTGACAAACCTTATAATAGCTAGAATGTTGTTATTTCTCATATTTTAGAACGGAGTATTTTTTTTATTACTATTTAATGATTCATGGTTTTCTTGTACATTCGAAATTGAAATTTTCATCGATTTAGTTAGTCTTATCGTCTCGTACACGCTGTTCGCTATACGTTGGTGCTAGTACAGGTGCCTCCTCAGTATTAATATTGCAAAGAAAGACTTACTCGCTCTCGGATTGTGATTGTATATTTAATTATAGGTTTTCGAACTGTTGCGGTTAATTTTCCTGCGATCACTTGCACGGAAATTGCCATTAGTATTTCTCTTTTTTTCATAATTTATTTAAATTGTTGAAAAATACTTCCTTCAATTTTAAATAGTCTGCTTATTATACATGCAGTCGTTGATTTTACTGATATTAAATTTTTACTGCAACGCTCAGGTGTCTGTAACTTCAAATGAAACTGCGCATAAAAAGGTATTCTTCTGTACAATTATAAATAAAGGACTCTTAACTCTCCATAGGCGGAGTTTAGACCAGTTTGTATTTCAATTCCCAGGATTATTCACATCCATCACGAACCTTGAATATGAGGGATAGCAATCAACTCTAACAGAACTCATACTAATTTACATAAAGAATCTTATTTCCGCAGTCCTGTTAACGAACTGCGGGGAAGTAAATCAGAATCTGCGTTGTGCATTTATCATACATCATATTTAGAAGCGGCGTCTAAATGCAGAGATCGAATTTTAAAGCTCTTGGCATATAAAATACTGGTAACCTACATAGTTAAATGCGTGCAGTACATATATACTTACCAACAGTTATCGACAGGAAATTGAACCGTCACATCGGAGAGGATGTCTTGGAGCCGTTCATTGAATCCAGAGCTAACTGGAAACCAATAGACTGAATGACTGAACGACTGAACTGAGTGACTGAACTTCGAGTTCTTCATTTTGTTGTTTCTTACAAGTCACGCTATTATTATCACTGAATATTTTTTTACTGTAACGAGTTTATATTTGAATTTGATCTAAATAGTCGCCTTTATAATTAGTCGATAACTATTACAATGATTATAAATTTAACAATTTCGAGTATTAATGTTACTAAGTTAGTATAATGAAGTTCGTTTAATGACAATCCTTTGGATTAAATTATAATGTCCTGACTTACGTGGTCTGCCGGTCTACTCAAATTACTGTAACATCATTTCTACTGAAAATATTTACGGGTACTCTTGGCCCTGGGTTCGATCTTCGAGTAGGACAATAATGTGTTTTCAAACTTGAAATTCCTTGTAGTAGCTCGAAGTTTGGATTTGTGCCTGCTGTATGGCCGGTACTACACTCTTCTGCCTACTTCTACGAGAGTTTACAGGCGTGATGGTAAGTATAATTTATTTATTTTTCATTTTTATCATTCAACTTACAAATACATCTAGTATTTGATTCGTTATTTCGTATGTAGATTGAGTATTTGTAACCATTTTTCACTGCTGTAATTATTACAAAGTTACATCTAAAGTTATTATACAGGACATGAAAATTATGAGGACTTATTCAAAATTTTGAGTAAGAAAAATATATCGGCCTCAATTTTAGAATACAAAATCGCGAACATTCTGAAAAGGTTGTATTTCAAAAGAACTGCACCTTCACACCAAAACTGTATTCATACTCCACCCATCATTCCATGCTATACAAAGTAACGATAATGGTATTCTTTAATGTAGCTTCTTGGTAAAATGAGAAATAGTAGACAAGTGACGAAGCGAATTTCGAGCTCAAATTCCAAGTCATTCAAGCGACTCCACTTGAAAAGCTATTTAGTTTTATGTCACCTTTCGCTATTAACGTTTCTGGTACTACGATAATACTCATAGGATAATGCATTATTTTGTAAGTTCGAATAATGTTCTAAGTTTTAGTAGCCAAGCGGTCGTTTTGCTTGCAGGTTGAGATAATGCTAAAAAGTTTAGATGGAGTTTTTCAGTATCCGTCATTTATTCCTTTCGTTCTCGTCGTACGTTACTTTATCTATCTTTATGAATACGAAAGAATTCTACTCATTCTGTTGAAATTTTACACCCATATTTTTATGTTCCTTGTCTTTAAAAGATTTACGTGCTTTGAGCATCGCAGGTATTGTCTTATTTTCATTACAGTAGAACAAAGAATGATTAATGTTAAATTCGAGGGATCCGGCTTTGTTTTTGATGACCTGTCCTAAATTTTTGTAGATCGTAAAAAAATCTCGCCTTGGATACAAATTCCCCTCGTCCACAAAAATAGGTACTGTTAGCTATAAGATATTACTTATAGAATTAAACAATTCGAAAATTGAAGTAACACAATGAAATACATATGTATGTATATCCTAATTTGTAGTATTTGAATATTAGTATTTTTATTACCAAAAATATTTCATAAACTGACACATTAAATTCGAGTTACACTAAATTTCGAGTCATTGCTGATAAACCAACTCTTAAAGTCGTTTAAGATTCTCCGGATTCATGAAAATGAGAATATCGTTAAAGGGACATTATAGTTTCAAACCTAATTTTAAACTGCTATTAAAAGTAAAATGACAAAATCCTTAGATTTAAACAATCTATTCTTTACAAAAATATAGGAATGTAAATGATTTCTGTAAAATAATGAACTGTATAGCATAACTAAATAAAATTATTTGGCACAATCTATTTAGCAGGAACACTAGTAGTAAGAAAGTTCAGAAATTCGGTTGGTCCATCTTTTAATTTCTGTTCGACAAGATAAATGAGTATTCTGATAGAAAAACTTTAGTAATTACACAGAACCTACTCAGTTTCATAATTACTTGTTAATAATTTTAACCGCCATCCCTTAAAATTCGCTAATTTCTTTTTAGGAATCGATGGTATCTAGAAACCATACCGGTCATTTAATTAAAATGCAGTACAGTCACAAACATTTCTGGTATTCAGATGAATTCAATGACACTGATCAAAGAGTCGATTGATTAGACTAGAAGAAATAATAATTGTACGAAAATATTAATACATATATACATGTACAATTATTAATATTAACCTTATATCTTATTAACTAAAATTATTATTACCCTTTTCGGTCTTCTTTAATGCGTTAAAAATCTAAATCATTATAACAGTGTATTCAAACTGCCTCAATAATTTAGAAAAGAGACAGCTGTTCCTATTTCTCACGGTAAAAAGACGAGCTTGTGCGTCATTTTTGTCCCCTTTTAATGCTCAAAGATAACAAAGGAAATAATACTCGAAACGTAAATGCCAACTGCTAATTGCTTATTACATAGGCTCCATTAAAATACTACCGTCAGCATACAGGAGACCGAGCCCTGAGTACTTATTAAACGTCGTGAAGATTTGCAGTAGGTACATTGTACAAAATCAAGTTGTGAGTGCGTAAAATTGGGTACATATTTACATATGTAGGTACCCACGTACGTTTAGCGAAATAGTACTGTCACAGGGAGTCCGAGAAATACCTCGCCTATATTTAATCGCAGATATTTGTAATGGAATTGGATCGAAACATGCATAAACCCTGTAACACCAGATCGTAAGCCATCAGCAATTCAGGATTAAAAACAGTAGGCGTCAGTTAAGTAATTCCTTGTGCCAACATTTTCTGATGATGAAGACCAATCTCGAGAAGGCTTAACGTCTATTTTATTTTATGGTAAATTAAGCAACAGACCCCATTATCTCAACGACCGCATCGGACAATTTATTTTAAAACAACAACGGAACGGGTGCGAAGGCTAATATTGGTTTAATTCTCCATTAGGCTTCAGCACGATTCTTAAGTAAAGCAAAAGGAGAATGGAAAAGTGCTCTCAGTAAAAAAGAGATACTTGATTTGTTTCAGTGGGAGGCGCTGGTTTCTCTGTAATAACGGAGTATAAAAACAAACAGGTAAATGAAGACGCGGTAAAGTGACAGTTTTAATGTATCAACACTGTTCTGCACTTCCAGAAGTACTCGCTAGATTAGTACCAAATTGCTTTATTAAAGAGGGTCTATTCTTATAATATTCGTTGCTAAAATACCTTTTACTAATGATCACTGTATTCCAGCATTGTACTGTAAAATGCTGTCATTCGTATGAGGACAACCGTGCTTAGCTTTCCTTTGAATTTATTTGGGAAAATTGAACTTTTAGCTGCCTTTTCTGTTTTGTTTTCAACGTAATTCATATTTACTGTTGTTCCATATGAAACAGTTTTGAACTAAATAACAATTGTGGCTAAATGAGCATGATGAAGTACATACATCCATCTCAACTCTCGGTAGCTGATGATTTGATTCAGATTAAAAACCTAAATCGGAAAATTATACTAAGACCGGATGTACAAATTCAGTCTTCAGTTGTAGCAGAGACTGTGACTGAAAGATGTCAGAATTTTTACGATCTATCTAGACTTAGCAAATAGCATATAGGCAAATTTCTGTCTACTACTTCCGTAACGAAAAATTTCTAAAGCTCATTTTCATGATTATTTACATAAATATCTTAATTATTTACATAAACGTCTGAAAAACTTTAGTCAGAATCTAGGATATATAAAATATTTATTGGATATATTAAATAGATCTTTTAAATGTTTGAAATTTGGGAAGCTTACGAGATCTTTTTTTCCCTTTTTATCTTTCTTGGCTGCTGATCTGTACATGTCAGAGCCCAAATGTTTGCACGTACGAGATGAAATTGTAAACATCATTTCAGTGATACAGACAATCATCACAAACGAAATTTAAGAAATTTAAGAAAATGCTGAATAATTCTTAGTCAAACTCACTACACGTTTGTTCCTCGTATTTAATGAATGATGACAAGTTGCAGTAATAGCTAAAACATATCTATAAGTTCTCAAAGAGCACGGGTACCCAAGATAAAATAAATCAGTCTATTTGAGTTACATGCATTAAATTACTTACAATATCTACATTAGGTACCTACATCTTTTAAGCTTAACTAGAGACAAAAAGTTTTACCTCATCCTATAAAAAATCCTAAATCGAACATTAGCAGTTTATACAAAATAGTTTTGTAGTGAAATTGGAAAACCTATGAACTGAAATGTAAAAAAAGCAAAATGTGAGATGTAATAGATGAAGACCCAATATTGGCATTCACTGTCCCATTTAAGTTAAAGCACGTCCCCAGACAATAGAAGAACGACTGGATAAAAGAAATACTAGATTTTAAAAGAAAACTTAGAATATTATATAACATTACATTCTCGTAGTACAGAATTTTACATACACATCTTGTTTTGAAATACATTTTTTATAAATATACCAACATCCAATGCGCCACAGTTTGAGACCTGCATGACTCCGAAGCGACGTATTTGTTTAACGGAAAAATAATTTATAAGTATGCTACAATGAAACTATTCTATTATTACATTTTAAAGCATTTTGTAATAAATCTTCTCAACGTTGAAATATGAGAAAGTGAATAATTTATTAATGAAAGTGTTAAATGGACGAACGTCATACATAAGCACTACAAACACATTTAACTGCGAGTCTTCTAGTTCTCTAGTTTCTAGTAAATTCTTTCTAACTAAATGAACTTGCACGGATGAATGAATGAATGAATGAAATGAGTGAACGTCACGACGCAAGACACTCGAGTCTAGGAAGCTGCGACAGTAAACAACATTTGAATAGAGAACGAAGTCGTGAGGAGATTATGTATACGAGTTGAATGGGTGACGGATACACAATACAGTAGGGCTGTTGACGTAATGGGTTTCCAGCATTCACGTATGTTTGTTCACTGCAGGAAATTACATAAGATCTTGGTGTGATTTGTTTGGCGTGTCAAGATCGAATTGCGAGGTTAGAATTGATTCTGTTTATTTCAACTCATTTTCAAACGCTTTGTTTGTACACCATTAATGAAAACTTTTATAGATACGTATGAACGTTTGTAAATTTGTAAATGTAAGAATTTTCGTATGATATTGTGTATACATTCTTCAAATATCCTTCGTTATTACGTAGAAGATAATTAATTTTACAGGCATATAATGCGTAGTCAATGACTTTTTCTAACAATAACATAACATATTAACTGACATGTACATATTTCCATAACACAGCGTACTCGTGAAATTTATGAACAGCTCACAGGCGGCACGTTATCGTGTATATTTAGAGCTACATACATATGTAGGTACATCATATTAAAAATTATCTTGTGTAAGTATCGTGTTTAAGTTTGAAACATTTTTCTTTTAGTCATTTCAGTCACTAAATTGGTGACTATTAAAATCGATTCCTCATTTTGGAGGACATATAAAAAGTTTATTACGATTGCGGACAGTGGATAGTAACAGTTAGATTATTTAAGGTCTTGACAATGTTTATAAATAACCTAACCTAAACTATCCTAACCTACCTACACCTATTCCGGTGACCACAAAACTGAATACTAACCAATCTTGATTGGATTATCAGCGTCAGTCATGAGAAGGAACCAGTTATTTTTCGTGTCATCAACATTTTATTAAATTGTATCAAACATCAAAAAAGCGTTATCAGTGACGTTCACAATATCTTGTAAAGTGCGCGTGGCAGGGTAGACAGGGCATGATAACAAGTAGGTACAACACTGTAAGGGGAACTTACAAGTACTGTAACCTACTGTAACTTATGTAACTTACAAGTTTCTGTAAAGTCCACAACCTTATGTAAAAAAGGAGTAAAAAGAAAACGTATTATTACGCCCCTAATGCCCGAAAAGGTAGGCAGAAGAATGTAGTACACTCCCACGTTTCACCAGTCACGTCAAAGTAGGTAGGGCATAATAAAGTGCCTCGCTATATGCGAAACAGCACCACATTCGCATACCAGGTTCAAGTTTCCTACAAATTCCAACCTGAATAAGTTTTATTGAAACCTGAATAAGGTTTATTGCTTCGGTCGGTTTTATTCCAGTCGGTTTAGAAAGTTCCAACATAACCTAAGAGAGTTTTGGCAAGGTTTAAGTTTTTTAGACGGCATGACTAATGTAGGCGATAGAGGTATAGTATAAATTGTATGAAGTTGTATTATATTATTCATTGTAAAGAATATTTCCCTGTACAGAACGAATTCATACAAATCGTACAGGAAGTAATAATGACAACTTATTAGTCTAACTGTAATTTCTTGGAAGCTTCTCTAGTAACCAATATACATTTATTTAGAAGACTAGAAAGTGAAGAGAAATATTTTATATTTCATCCACGATATAATCACAACCTTAATCCAGATGGTCGATAGCATTAACTTCATATGTGTAAATCGGTTAGTTTTTCGGAATGGCCGGACTAGTTTCGACTGGTCTGATACCTATGCGAATTACTTTATGAGCTCAGAGAAGATGAGTATAGTTTAAATTCGATGACGTAGAGATAAAAAACATATGATACATCATGATCTCCCATAGAACACTTGTTTATCTCAGATTAACATGAGTTTATTACCGCTTATCGTAATGTTACACAGTGCGTGTTGCAAAAACTATTTGATAAGAAAAAATGATCAGTTGTAAAAAACGAACGTACGCGTAATTTGTGAACAGCATTAAAGAAGAGTAAGCGAAGGAGATATGGCGTTTTTATTTGAAATATATTGTATTAATATTGCAAGCGAATCTTAAAGCGACGTCACAATAGTTAGTAAAACAATGAGCGGCACTATGTAGACCAATCTAGCACAATAAAATATTTATGCGTAGACACCACTGCACTATGAAAACTCCATATTTTATTGTTTTTAATATGTAGTTCACATGATATCAGTCCGTGTATATAAAACCTAGGGTGTAGTAGTTAAATATCGACTCGGTTGACGTAAACATGAATGTTTTAAATATTCATCAGCTTGACACAGGCCAAGGAACATTACGTCAATACGTCAAACATAATGTTGTCGCTTTGATTTGAATAGAATTTTCCATTCACATTATTTTACCTACACGATGAAGTGACATGTGGCGGTATTTATACAGTTGCACAATTACTTTTGAACACCAAAACAAACGGGTGGATAGGTTATCTTAAATTACACGTGTGGTCAGTGCAACCTACGGCTATAGTCCATCATCGTCATGTCAGCCTCTATAGTAGTCTATAGTAGCGTTGGTTGGTTGCTGGAAATAGGCCTCAAGGCCTGAAAATGTACTGCCAACATTTGATCTCGTTTGGATGAGTTGTAATTTATGTGCTTTGTTAATTCTGTTACGTACGGTGTATGCATACTCTACTTAATAAGAACAGTCATAATTAAATGACTTATTAATGTTACCGATTTGTATCACACTGATTATTATTAACAGTTCGCAAGTGCGGCATATTATATTTATGTAATGTACTTACATACATACTGGTAAAAAACATTGTAGGTACCTGTATTTTTAAAAACTAAATTCATTTATATTAGAAAAACACAAAAATCCAATGCGAAAATTTGTCTCCTACATTCAAAGAGAGCCGATAAGATGCGCTTTTGGATTATTGGCGTCCTTGTTTCGTGGATCAATGTACCTAAATGATTATCACACCAAATATTAGCCAAAATTCCATGCAAGAAAATCTATACCTATATTAATTTGGGGAGAGAAATTTTTATATCCACTTTTATGAGTATTCTGCGCACGGAAGAGTGTGAAATAATAAAAAATATAGTAAAAATGTATGTAGAAACGGAGTGTACGTAGCCACAAATTATCCCTTATACGTGCTATAAATACGTTAATGCAAATAAACTAAAAATTTATGAGCTTATTGTCAACATCAGATAGATATTAACCTGTGATCAGTACCGCGCACTACCGTAAATCAGATCAGTAGCACAGAGAACTGATTTATAGAGGTGTATTCTTTGACTTGAACGGTCCAATAACGGTCGAACTTCAATGAATTATTCTCGAATGTCGACCACTATGGGACCATTAGCATTTGAAAAAGCAGTTAAAAATTAAGACAGTCTAAAAATATAGTCTTAATGTCCATTATTTATCTGTTATACAACAAGCGGCTTTATTGCAATGAAACGAAGATAATGTAAGTGAAGATTTCTGTTGTTGACGGCGCCGCCATGATGTTACCCAATAAATTGCAGGGTTGCCATTCACGGTTAGAATATATTTCTTTTAATCAATCCTTAGATTTTTTTTAATGAAAGCAGCCTCGGTTTTGATAACAAATACAAACACAATCACAGAAACAAACAATTTTATAGTTATTATTTGGACAACATTATTTGAGAATATCTCGTAGATATTACGTCTCCAGAAATCGTACATATTAAGTCTATGTACGCATAAAAGGACTACATTTCACACAAGACATGTTCGTTCACCATGTATTAATTTATAATAATATAATTATACAGAGCATAATGCAAGATAACTAAAGTGAAGCAATTACTATATTATCGATAGTGCATGTCGTTGTGCCATATCCTTTCGTGGTCCGAATAAAACAGATTGAAAACTCAAAATCCATTCTGTAGAACTAATATACTCAAGATGGTAGAATTTATTAGACACAATGTATCATCCATCATCGACCATCTTATTGTTCCACTGTAAAACGCGACTACTTTAAGGAAGGACATAAAGATAACGATGTTAATATCATACAAAATTCATTAATAATATAACTATAATTATAAATTAAATTCCAATTTGACAGCCCTACAACTCCGAGGCTTTCAAGAGTATCTTAGAATGCAGCGGTCGCGGTCTCAAGACTGAAAACGCTTAAGGTTTCAGTGATATCGTTAAATTTCAGTGCAATGACGCGACTTTTGATATTACGAAGACTATTTTCAAAACAAATAAATGATTTGTAAACATAAGAACAATTGGAACTTTTGTAAATATATTTTGCTGGCGTGAGAAGTCTGCAAACTCGCATTTGGCGAGCGTGGCAGAGTATGGCCTTAATGTGATGATAAACGGGTCAAATAAAAAAAATAAAGCTCATTTTCCTCAATGTGTTTGGCGAAATGAGTTCATAACGAGTTATCTCAATATAAAAAATAAAGATGCGCGAATTATGTAAGAATGTAGGAGTGTTCTTTAGTAATCAAGTTTTACACGTTGCTGTGGTGAATGGC
>DWME01000368.1:0-35367 GCA_018244795.1 Parelbella ahira ahira | reverse complement strand
CGCTGCCAGCCAATTTGCCTACTCGTACATCGTTACTCCTGAACGGGTAATACGTTAATCTAAACGGGTGCTCATGCAAGCTACCAACCATTCACTAGTTGAAATTAAGCCAACGGGGGCAATACTGTAATATCCTGATGGTACAAAAATGCAGAACAATAAAGGGTAACCTAACCTAACCTAACCTAACCTAACCTAATGGCAGAAGCTGGAACCGGCAAACCGGGGACAGGGCGCGATAGCGCTCATTAGGGGCGACCTATGTCCAGCAATGGACTGAAATAGGCCGATGACGTTCCCGAACACACAAATATTACTACGCAGCAAAATACAATTTTTTCATACATCGATTTCAATAGTGTTTCTATGCTCTGTTATAGCATAGATCACCGAGCAAGACACTCTCTACCTAACTGTATACGTAACTGTCGCGGTAAACAACATTCGTTCCACTAAATATTGAAAGTTCGACAACTTTTACATAGATATCTAATAGATAGTCTTTATTGCTTATCACACTAAAAGCCTTTTAATTATGTGTAACTACGCAGAATTACAGAATAATAACACGTCTATGAACATTCGTTAGTTCGAAGGCGAAATGTTCAAATTATGATATAAATTATTTGTTTTTCTAAACTATGAAAAATGTCACTGATGTTGTTTTGTATCTCGACAAGTTGACAATATCTTATGCGCTGCCCCTTTTCCTCGATATGCATTAAACATAAGTGAAACGTTTAATTACTAGAAAGTTTCAGCGGTCATTACCGAGCCCTTTTTTTCAGTATTTAAATCGTGACCTTACAACTATACCTTGTAAACACTGGACATAGTTTAAGTCAATTTTTTTAGCATTACTCTTACCCTAATTTCAATCGACTCAAATTGTAAGTCAATCCGTCCACTCAAAATGATGACCAAATTTGTTACATGACCTATTTATATACGTAACGTGACACAATTGGTCAATACAAGGAACGATATTAGGTCCATATATAAGTGTATGAACTATTATCTTTTGTACATATGTCATTATTAAATATTAAACTGCACATTGTTGGAATCAAACAAACGCCGAGACGTGTAGTAAGTACTCAAACAATCTTCCATTTTTTTTAAAGTCCTATGAACTTAAATGGGGGTTATAAAACAATTTTACAACTAAACTTTTGTGCGTGACAATTCCAAAATAGTTTTTTCGATTGTACAACGAGTGGAATTTCGCGTTTTTCAGTCGAACCGCGTCCAGATGTGTGCTTGCCCTCAAAAGGTCAGTGCACACGACCTAAATACGTTCCCAGCAATCCAATTACCTCGCATATGGACGGAGCGTTGTTACTGCGTAGATGTCAATTATTACTGAAGATGGCGCTGCGTTCACAATATACGATATAATTGTATAGAACACGACTATATGTTTTACAGGTCTAGTATTCAGTATAATGTTAAACACACCGTTTTCTCTCGTTATCCCATTTTTCCTTTAGTATCTTTCAATTCTTTGTGTAATGCAACGACGCTATTGTCTATTATTCACAAAAACAAACAAAACGGCTTAAAACGACTGGAGAATGCTTAGGTAATAAGTTTGCTTTATTGTCTAAAACAGAAGACTGACGACGATTCTGTAGTAGGTGTTCATAAATATTTAAAATTTTCAAAACCTCACAGCATCCAGGTACAGTACGTTAAAAACTTGAAAATAATTATTTCGTTATCAAATAGAATTGTATTGAGATATTTGGTTATAGTAGAAAATAAATTAAAAGACGAATGAGGTAAACTCAACTACTATTTCCGAATCTAATGGAAAACTTCAGTTGCGCATACGCAAGAATTTTTCAGAACAAACGATCTTTTTATCGTTGATATTCAACTGTGACAATTAAAAATGCATATTTCTGTCTGATTATCAGCACATTACTTGCTGTACACTAGATGTGCATATGTAATGGGAATTTTACAGGTAAGTATATTTTAAAATAATTTGAGATGCGTCCACGCCTGCCGCTCAACTGGTTATTTTAAAAATTACAATATCTTATATTGCTCCTCTTGACGACCATGTTTTGGTATGTTTCGTGTGATATAATATATCTTTGGAACAATACTGTTAGCAGCTGGAGCGGAAATGTAGGTATTAGCGTAGATAATCCGGTTCAAACTGCGCTGCCACGTGGTCTCCTATGGACCTGATTTTAATCTAAGCACAGCAAACAAGGTGGTATCAAAATAGTAAACTACATATATAAATGTCTAAATATATACTTATGTTGATTACCTCACATTTGGATATATTATGACATAATATAGTAATTTGCAAGCATCACATAAATATTGCTCCTAACCAACGATTGAACCCGCACCCCCCAGATCAGTATTCTACGACAAGGGTAGCTACACGCGATAATCAAACTTGAATAATCATGATCATATAAAGAGAAACATTGATATTGCAAATAAACAAAATATGTGCTATTACAGTTGCACTTTGACGCAACAACGAGAGCAAAGTATCGCAACGCATTACCAAACAACACTAATGACGCTGGAGCAGTATTTGTAAGCGATACCTTTCGTACAATTGCAAAGATGGGCACTTTCGCCGGCAATAACTGGGCCGTGCATTAATCAGCTACTCGCTGCAAGGCCATGATTGCCATGGACCCACGGCATGGTGTTTGCCAACAGTAAGCAGATGCTGTAACGAATAGACGAGCGAAGCCAGGTTATGTCACAAACTCTCATCGCGTTTATTGTTAATGCAGATATGAACAGAGATGGCATAGAGTTGCGATGTTACAGACAGGGCGAATTAATAATTAAGTGACAGAATTTAATAGTAGATAGTTATATCATGACTGAAATAAATATTTATTGTTCTGTAATATACTTTATTGTAAAGGTAGCTTTAAAAGGATTTGGATTGTGGAATGAGAAATCTATTGGCTGTATTCAGCATCCTTATCATTGCAGTCGAGCGACCTCCATATTATAGGTATGTGTTTATCATCGTGGCATATCATCCTTTATCGTTCCACAGCTATATAAGGATATAAGCCGCTCCCAAATGAAGCCACGATCCTTGACTTTTTATTGTTCCAAGCATCTACCAAAAGTTAATATACTACCGCGAAATTGGTTCAGTGGCTTTTATAAGTCTACAGCAGCTTGCAAGGACGGGCCGGGCTTCAAATATTCATAGCGAGATCGATATGAGTACGTACAACTATGCGCCTGTTCCCGAGGTCGGACTCCACTAATCAAAATGTAATTCCAAGTTAATATTAAATTCACCGTAATATCACATACGTTGCCACGTCCCGACTACAAATATTAAAGGTCTCACTTATAGAACTGACGTGTACCTCTAGGTTAAGAATGTTGTGTGAAATATGATTCACATACACGGTCATTATTCATACATGTATTAGAAAACTAGTCAGTGTAACCAATGTATATGTATGTGTATGTGTATGTAGATGTATATAGAAATTATAACTTAACTTCGGTTTAATAGTTATTAATATGTATAACAAAACATCATGCTTGTATTTTCCAGAAGGGATATGAGTGCAGTACACTCCCACGATTCACTAATTATGTCACCCCTGAAAGCGAACCCATGTCCAACAGTGGGATGACACAAAATTTGCAATGAAAATCAAATCATTGAAACTACACCTCTATTCCATTGTCTCATTACCTAGTCCATTGTGAGACTTCAACTGGTGAAACGTGCCAATATACAACACCCCTCTGCCTATCACCTCGGAGATTACAGGCGTGAAGTTATACTCGGCACAAAGTATGAGATTTTCGCAGCAGTCTGTTGTTATATTAATATCGAAGCTTTTATCATTCCTATCAGGGCTAGACGAGTTTGGAGCGCGAAGTTTGCCCGCGTTTTAGCGCTATTAGAACACCCAGGATGCACTATGACCCTCAACCCTCGAAGTTCACATCAGTTACGTTAGTTGTGAACTCCGCAATATGCAACTCCGCTCGTGTATTGCTATTAGTGCGGGTAATCAATATCCAGCCCAGTTCATAACGAATGCATTAACAGACGTTCGTCTGTGATGGCTTGAGCCAATACTACAATGCGTGTTAGCGAGATGACAAAGATGATCGTGTGTATATGTGTTTGTATAAATAATGTCAAGTGAGAAACTGGTACGGGATTAATTGAATCAAAAAGGAAATTTTATTTTTAAAAATAGAAGTCGTTCATTACACTTACATATGTATATTATTAGCAAGATTTTTTTATTACTTACATTTTATCAAGTTTTGTTAGAATTTAAACGGTGTGTTTATTGGTCAGTTGCTTCAATTGATTTGGTCCTTCGTAAACAAAATACAATCAACAGCTTTGACAGATGTTAAGGACTCTCGCAGTTATTGAATAGCCCTGAATACATTAATTATTTTTCATATTCATCTGTGCTATTAATGCACTACTATTATAAGATCTGTCTAGTTCGTAAAAACAGTATCTTTACTTCAAGACGTACATACTATAAAAGTCATATAGGAAATATTAATAAAGAAATAGTGCAAACTTTAAATAGGTTTTTTATCAATAATTTATTAAACGTAGAATTAATTAAGTAGTTTACACACATGGTCAATCTTCCTTCTTTAGAATATAACAAATATTCTACCGGACAATTTAGATAAATATATAATTAAACATTAATTTCAAGTCCCTCAGACTTTATCATCTACCCGCTAACAAATCTACTTTCCCTCTACGATATAATCAAGACAAAATTAGGAAAAATCTGGAGTAGATATCGCAATAATGTTATCAGAACAACATTAAGCGAATCTAAGGTAAGCTCCACTCAGTTGCAGTCGAGATCGTAGGCTGTGGCGCCTCTCGCTTCCAGAATTAATAACTTCTCGTCCCCTCTGCCCACCCCGTGCCGAACACCCCACCTCCCTTCTCATACCACGGTTACCATTACCATGAAATACACTTTCGATAAGAATTATTTAAAATAACTTTTCGGCTAAATCCATACTAAGCATTACATAGTTTTTCTAAAACGAAAGTGTATTTCATATTTGAATATTGTTTTTTCAAATTACATATATATGTAGATATTTCTAGGCGCCAATCTAGTTCTTATAACAAAATTTAAATAATTTTCCACATTCATTAATTCAAATAATTTAAATAAAATAATATTTTTAATACGTCTATTGAGATTCGATCAACAACTATATAACTCAGATTAACTTGTAATTATATAAATCATCTACAAACAATAATCATCAAATTAAGTAAAAGGTTCAGTTAAGCTAAGTTCATTAATGATGGGCACTGCGGATAAAACAGGAAAGTGAGTTTCAGTGGTAAGACGTCGGTGTTCCATCCCTCTCTGGCGGTCGGAAAGCCTTCGGAAGTTTCAGGAGTGTTTCGGTTTGCCTCTTTGACTCTGTTTGGGTGTGTAATGATTTGGTGCGCGTGTAATTTGTTGAAAAAATGTCGCCTCGCCGCGACTGCTCCTATCATGCCAATCTTCGTTTTGATTATTGTTATTATCTAGTTCGGAGAATTCGTTACGAACATATTTTATTATTGTTTATGATTACCGTATAATTTTACGCAACGGTAACTTTTGTATAAGAGTTTCGTTGATGTTTTATGTTACGTATAACTTTATACAGCATAATTGGTTTTTAGTTCAGTTAATAATCAATTAAAATAACATGTTTGTTTTATCTAGGACAGCTGTTTCGTACTTTTGACATAATATTTTAGATCGCTGCTACTACTGGATAATTTGACTACTGAATTTTATGTGCTGTGCACAGTAATAAGGTATATCATACCGTCAACAAAATTTCTCGTATAAGAAAAAGGAAGGGCGTTAAAATAATATCACGGGAGAAATCATGGATATTAGATAGTTCCACTCGACGATGTAGACGGTGGATCCCTCGGCAAAGTAACCAAAAAGGGGAAAGATGAAAAGGCCACGGGAAAATCGCAAAAAATATAAAGTCTCGAAGGGGAGAACTCTCACCTATAACATTGCTTGTATAGATCGCTGAACGAGCGTATCCATTACGATAATATTAAATTCGTTTGCCTTATTTTGTAACTGTTTTTGGTATGAGCAGTGTCTGACGTACACTTGCTAAACTCACCAGTTAAATGTTTTTTTGGTTACCGCTTGATTCATTATAGGATTCATATTATTTTGTTCATAATGGGCGTATTGATTTTTGTTATAAAATTGATTATTTTAATTACTCGTATATTTTATAACGCGGAATACATATTTTCAGCCAAACATCATATTTTAGTCAATAATTCTTGTTCAAGCTATCGTATTTCAAAATAGGCTTAATTCCAAATTTAAACATCCAAAAAGTTATTAAAATTTACTTAAAAATTTTCAATATCGGACCACTGCGGTATGAATTAATATATTAACGAATTAAGAGCAATAATATGACCTGTCCTCTGGACATTGGTGTCAAAACCCATGCAAACCATTAAAAGTTTGAAACGAAAACCAAGAAACAAAAGGTTCTTAGATCTAGTGACGTGTAATCAAGCTCCTTTTGTGTAAGGTACTCGCTTTTTAATTTCACCACTGCGGCCCGACGGAGGCTTTAACTCTTAGCTTTAGCCGTTCTCCGCTAAGTTTCGCTAAATGCGGATATTTCACTTTAAAACAGAGAAAATAGCGAAAATATGAGTCGAATACGACCACGGTCTTCGGAAACAAAGAGTTACATTAGGAAATCATGTCAAAACGTACAAAAGAACTGTAAATTCTGTTCCCTTGAAATGTTCATTTAACAGAGCTATAACTTGATACATTTTGCCGCCAACAGAAAAACACCCTTTAATTTTAATCACAGGATTATCATCTGCTATAATGACTTATATACAGACAGCTGTCATTCCATTATGCAATTAAACAACGGTACATAGAGTCGAAAATATTTTACACGCATAGTTTCATTAATCTTTTTTCGTGTGACTCCCATGAAATGTATATAGCTGTAGAGATGATGCAGGTTGCAATCGCCCTTTTCCACTTGAGCACTCCACAGACGAGACTAGTTATACTTACAACATGTATTAAACACCAACCTTTTATTATTAAAATTGTTTATATACATTTATATTTTATATATACATTAAAAGAACTTTATAAAATCCCGCAAACAGATTAAAAAATAAATATTAGTTAAGCTAAGTAATTTATTAAAATACCCAAGACTGTATTAAATTTTTTTTTGCGCAAATTTATTAATGTCTACTTCGCCTTTGGTGAAAGGAAAGAAAAAAACGGACAATAACAGTGAATGAATGAATATTAATTTATAAGGCTTACAATATAATGAAAAAAGTTATATAGTTATACATAGAACATATGGCTTATATACATATGTGCGTATAGTCACATGTGCAAATATAAAAAAGAATGAAGGTTTAAAGAAGATAAAGGCATTAACTAAATTTTACCCAAAAGGGAGTGCTGAAATTGCATTTGCATTTGTAATAAAAAAATGAAATCATTAATCATAACACAGAGAAATAGAGATTTAATCATAGGTAAAAAACTATTTATGAGATGGTTTAATGTACAAGGTCGCTCTTTTTATAGAGATTTACCGTTTTTGACACATTTTATTCTCCTCTATGTATTTCTTTACATATGGCAATATATTTAATAAATTAACAGTAAAATTTTCATCTATAAATCATTATTTATCAGTAAAATACCGCGGTGACAGCGCGTTGATGTCTTTCATACGCGGTCTAAATTCTATTTTATTTGAAGGACACCTACATTACTAATGTCATTAACAATTGGAATGGAAAGTAGATAAAGTATGATTTGTTAGAACTGTCGTGGAAAAATTCTCAATTTGTCATTCTAGTTCCAAAATTTTACATAAACACTCATCGATCTACGATACAACTCGTATGACAAACAAACATACAAAAACAGCCAAAGCTAGCCACGATAAGTAAATTTCCGATTCTTATCAGATCGTTTAATATTGGATAGACTTAACGTTATATTACCACACTTCATATACATGTATACATAAGACTACGCGCTCGTAATATACATAATATGTAATAGGTAAAAATAATAACAGAATAATATACAGTTAAGCTTTATTTATTTAATTTCATGGTTCTATTATCTTAAAGGTAGCAAATGATCATATTTGTGAAGGATTGAGTGCTAGCAAATATGCATTAAACAATAGCTAATAATCCGCTCATTGTGTAATACAGTCTAAGTAATTAAGTTAATATCAGGTCAACATACGTCCTTTCACTACTTATATCTGTCTCTTACGTTTTGTGCAATATTAGTATCGTTCAAGCTAATATTTTTACTGGCAATAGGCTCACGTTTTACCAGAATTTTACCTAATGTTAAATGAGATGTAATACAACATGTTTATCAAGAAAATGCCTATTAACTTTTATGTTGAGTGATTCCAGGTTGTGTGACACGGAAAAAATAGATGGCAGCTGGAAGGTCTACTTGTTGGTAGTCTGCAGCAGAAGCGATTTGCTTAACACTTCGAGCTGCACAGAAGAGTATCCTCAAAATATGTATGGGTAGCCTGCGTTACCGCAAGATCGACGATGACGTCATTCGATGGTAAGTGAAAACGTCCAAATGCTTGCATAATCGATTGCATTTGGAGTCAGCCCTCTAATATAGTACTATTAACATTAGCCCTCTAATATAATACTATTAACATTAGATTACGTGCCTTCATAACAGCACCATTCTCATCATGATCAACTTTTCTGTCGTCAACAGCGAGACGACAGAAAACTGTCAGAATAAGAAGGATGAAGTTAATGGCTTGTCACGCAAATTGAGAACGGGGTGGTAATGTTATATAATTAGTTATGAATGTGCATGAAATGGTGAGATAAAATAAGTCATTAAAAATAATCATGCAAAGATTGTGCATACATGCACGCTCGGCTTGGTAGAGGCACCGCCCTCCCCCGCCCTCGCCCGCCCTATGCGCCTACCGCTTCTTTGTTTCGTGTTCATAATATGCTCGAAGTATGGCCACTAAGTAATCGTTATAACAACATTTATTTGAAATGTTTTTTTCTAAGTAACCAAATACCGCTGTTAATAGTTGCGTCTTACTGTAGTTGATTAATTTTAACTGCAATAAAGGCATCGATATATAAATTTTGTAATTTGTCGTATTTTTTCCATGAACTCTCCATAACTGTTATTTATGTAATAAAATTTTCGGTTATAAATAACATCGACGCTTTAAGTTAGCAGCTACACATTTCCAATGATGTAAATAATGAATTATTAATAAATATATAAATTATTCATAAATCCAAAAATGATTAATATGTTCATAATTTTTTTATAAATTCATATATTGTTAATAAATTCATACGTATATGTTATCAAATTCATAATTTATGAAATAATAAGGTACAACGTAAAATATTCGTGAGTATTTACATATGTACGTGTACCCGTAGGAAATGCAAAAAGGCTTATTATCTTTTCTATTCTATGTACCGGATTAACTAGAGTACGTTGATCCGGGATAGCTCGACTAGTTTCGGACCAAACGGAAGTCCTTCCTCATGAGCCACCGCCGATCGCAGGGAGGTCGCGGAGAACATTTTTATTAGGTATATGAATTTTATTTATATACTTAAATGTAATATCATCAAAATTGGTTAGCGATTTTTACGCGAAAACACAGAAAACAGACTGATTTGCTTTTGATTTATAATTTTATATAGGCATTTTATTAGCCTACGTTTTGATGAAATTTCTATAGTTTTAACTTTGGTCGGATCTGCCATACAACATCTATAGACATACACATATGACATAACATATCCTAAGAAAATTTTCTTACAAGTCCTACGAACATTGCTGATTTATCATCATCACCATCACCATTATCGCCATCATCACCATCATCACCATCATCACCATCACCATAATTATAACCATCATCATCATCATCATCATCACCATAATCATCACCATCATAACCATCATCACGATCATCACCATCATCGCCATCATCACCATCATCACCATCACCATAATCATAACCATCATCACCATCCACACCACTACCATTACCATCATCACCATAATCATAACCATCATCATCACCATCATCACCATAATCATCACCATCATAACCATCATCACCATCATCACCACCATCACCATCACCATCATCACCATCATCACCATCATCATCATCATCATCATCATCATCATCATCATCATCATCATCATCATAACCATCATAACCATCACCAACATCAATAACAACAATATCAACATCATCGTCATCAACTCTTTTATCCCTCCAATGTCGGACACGAATATGGTCATGTTTTAATTCGGACCAAAATAAACGTACTACCCAAACACATAACTAAAACCTATTTAATTACGAATTACTTACAAATTAATAGTCGGTAAAACATCAATCATGAATTGCATCGTCCATCCAAAAGGTACGTATCAACGGAAAAGGCCCACTGATAAAACAGTGTCCATACGATAATTCAATTTGGCTTTGTTACTATGTCGCCTCGAAAGCTATACCGCGTCCCACTCCAAATTGTGATTAAAGTAACCTAATACACACAATAACAGGTCACGCGTTTACCGACTATGTATTTAATTTGAAACAAAAAGATTATAAGCCGGTTACAACATATACTACATAAAGTCAACTTTATTTTCTATAGATAAGTTTCAATATCGAATGGACGTAGTAAAGAAACATCACTTACGCTTGTGTGCCTCTGTGAAAGCTACACGTTCCATTTATAATACGTACGTACAAGAGTCATATTGTACACAACACGTCTACTACTGTTGCAAACTGCATACGTGTGGGAAAGCTTCAGAAACGTAACAGCGTAACAACCTTGTAAAGTATATAGACTTTATATAGTTGTATTAAGTTACATTTTGGATTGAATTAGAGCGCGGAGATATGTTTTCTACGTGTGTGTGCCGCAACGGTTTGAATAGACTATCGAAGAATGCGGAGCGTGAATTACCATGTTTAGGGAGTTGTCAGTTTGACAATTTTGCTCTTATTTGGATTTGCGTTTGGATTACGCAGATCGCAAACACTTTAGGACCTATTTGGAAGTTAGCTGTGTATTTCGATGGCATATTAGGGTTAAGGATCGCTAAAATATTCAAATATGAAATAAATTAATGAGAGATTGCATAAGTTATACTTGGATAGTAACATATCATAAGTGTTTGTTATATTATAAGATGTACCTCTTTCTGAAGAATAACACATCTAATGCGGTATAACTACTTATTTAGTAATCAATATTATAATATAGGTAAGATATAAATTAAATCATAAATGTATAAACAATAGCAATACGGTGCAACATTTGCAGTCGCGAAACGCAAGTGTCGCACAAAAGCGTCAGAGTCAACCGACGTACGTATCAATTACTAAATTGAATTAAACGGTATAAACCGCGCGCCACAATAAGCGATCACGGCGCATCGTTCGCATTAGCTACTGACAGGCTACGTGTGTGTATCACAATGTTAAGGATCCGTGCAAACCAATGCGCCGAGAGCTAGCGACGAGCGGGCCACCGTTACGATTTGGCGCCATTAAAACATCTCCGATAAACATATTTTACAACAGTCAAGTGATGAAATTTAATTATTGTATTTTACGTACCGTTACCTACCGTTATTCCCAGTCATTGAGACATCCTCTGTCATGACTGAAACTGAAGAAAATAAATAGATAAGTTTTTTTTTAACCTTGAAAAATTTCATTTTTGATGTAGTCTACTTAGCGAAATCTATATAAAATACTACATAAAATAAAGTTTATACAATTAATGCCTGAAAATTAATGGTCCTAATATTAGTAAGTGCATCACTGATTCATTACGCTTCTACGCAAGATTCCCAACGCCTTGACTAGAGCTTTATGTTTACGTGACGCTCACACATAGTTACCAACTTACACGTGCCATTTATTCAATTCAATATAAGCTCTATATCCATGGAATAGAACTCTAAATACATATACTGATCATGACGTTTTATGGACTACAACCCGGCGAAGTCCGGCAACGTCGCACCCAAATTTATGTGATATTTATTTCACAAAACTCGACCCGTAGCGCCATCTATCCGTATGCTCTAAACTACTCTATCGGCTTTAAGAGCGAGACAAAAGCATTTGACAATATCACTTTCACGGTCTCGTACTTAAAGCAAAGCGGTTTGCAGTGTACAGTTTGTTTGTGTCTGTAAACAGCGCGCCCGCCGAGGTGTACCGCGCATGAATGAAATGGATGACCCGCAGAGTAAGATGGCATGATACAACTGGTATTGGTGAGATAAAGATAGAGTAGAAGCGCGAAGCGTGCAGCGTACATCGTTTATCAGATTACATGCGGAGTATCGCGAGCGTGGCGATGTTTTGACACGCGATAATCACGAGATAATGCGGGCGATCTCAGCGTCGTTTAGGTTTATATTCGCTTTTTACATATGGAATGAAGTGTTGGCGGTAGCGAAGCGATAAAATAATACCATAATAATAATAGCTGGCGTGTTCAGATAAATGACGTATACGGTCGCCAGGTGACGCTACAACGTCCACACGCGATCTTAGCATGTCTTAGCTAACTAGTTGCCGTGTGGTGTTGACAAATGTTTCCTTTCGCGCCATTTAGCCTTACAATCATAACATTTGATCTTTTTACTAAGATTTATTTGCAATTGATGTTTCCTATTAATTTCATTGATTTCGATTATAATGTTTCTAATGCAGTTAATAACACTTTATTTACTACAACACATATTTAACAGAGTTAAAATGTATACATTTGCACTGGACCATTTCACCTTCACCTGATTCGCGTCATTCAGGCAATATGGAGATCTTACCGCCATCTTTTGGCGAGTAGCATGATATAACAAACCTAAAGATTTTCTTGGGCGTAAATAGAATAATGGCTGATTTGACAAAAATGTATTTAGTATTTATAAATAGGTATCGGAAAAAGAACCTAAGCAGTGTTAGATTAATTACTGAAAAAAAAAATGTCATAGTGAGATACGCAATAAGCAGACGTTACAATTTAATTGTCGTTTAAACTTTACTAAAACTTTGCTTTCAAATAAGATGTTTTTACTGGATAAATAGAAAAAAAATTAAGATCCATTTGAAGACTGTAATTTAATAAAACTAAACAAATATTAAACTATTAAATACTAAGTTCTTTTATACCCAAAACGTAGTGAAGATGTACCACCACCTACCCAGTCTCAGTTTATGCATTGAAAATTCCTTGACCGTTATTTCTGGAGGAACGATGTTTATCTTATAGACTGATTCGTAAGCTTACAATGTTATTCTAGTATCGAATTTTCCTTTTTTTAAATCGGTAATTCTATATGTCCACGTGAGTTTTAATTGATGTTAATTGATTACATAGACATAGGCTGAAGGCACCCGCAGTGGCTCTAAATAGTGTTTCGCGGTTCTCCCAACAAAAATAATCTTAAAAATAGATAGTGAATTAACCAAGAAAAAATATCCAATAACATTAATTATTTAACTAAATAGAAACAAAATATACCATAAGGTTTTATTATTAGAGTAAAGTTCCACAATATCTTCGTGCAACACATAAAATACTTACAGAATGTTATGTCACAAATGCGTACTACCTTTACCTAGGTATGTTATTACTTACATCACGCCAGATTCCTTACGGGATAGGTCGAGAGCACCGTGTTTGAAACATATTAAAGATCTGACATGCTACTAGTAAATTTACTCTTCAAAAATGCACGCCACCGATTTCTTACTCCCCCGTCAGTCATTATTCGACCTACTTGATCAAGATACCTGAGCATTGGCTTCCGACTTCACCTGCGTTCATCAACATTTGCATTGTATATCTGTTTTCTAATTTTTTCATCGAGCATTCTCTCTAGACGTCCGAACCATCATTGCATGCCCTTTCCTATTTTTACACCAATTCTTTCCATCTCACATAGGCAATACATTCTTTACCGTTGTATTACGAAAACGGTCGGCAAGTGTCAAGCCGCTTACGTGGCGTAGCGACCTCATCTAGACTACGTTGATTTTACTTTCATCCATTTTCTTACACACCCAGTTCTCGCTAACGTATAGTAGTGTTGAAGTAAGCACGGAGTTTTGTATAGCTGTCCTAATCTGCTGGCTCAGATGTTGATTGAACTGCTTACTCGATGCTCCATTTACATTATTCCCTGCACTTACTCTTCTTTCAATATTAACCGTGTATCTGTCATCCCGGCTAAAATCACGTTCAATATATACAAAATCATCCACTTACTCCAGTACTTCATTAATTACCACCACCATTGCAGTTCACTATTTAAAGTATAGGTACAGGTTACATATACTTACATAATATATAGATAGATATAGAGATAAGCAAATCTTGATTTTCTGACTAATTATTTCTTATTTAAAGATTGATCTTTATATACACACTGAGGTGTACATCGAAGCGAAGCGAGGACGAGTCACTAATTTGTAATATAAATCACAAATTGGTTTATTAAAATAAGTCTCAGAGACAATGACGTAACGGCGATTATTGCATCTAACGCTAACAAGTGACCGACGTGCCTCCGATGTGGGAGATATCGTTTATCGTCGGAATTAGATCGTCACGTCTGCGTTTGGCTCGGTTTACATATTCTTCTTGTGCGAACGTAAATCTTCCATTGATTTACGCATAAGCACGTTCTCTAATTTACAGCTGCTCCGATTCCACGGTGGAAAGTGCCCGCTCGCTGTGACTAACAAACTGACAATATGACACAAAATACAGCCGCGAACATTAATCTTCTATTTTAATTATATTAATTAAATTGTATTCAGACTTAAATGTATATTATTAAAATTATTAAATACTTAAACCTTATATTATCTACATGTTAGCCGCATGTTTGATCTGTTAATAATATAATATGTAAAAAATTCCATACCTTATAAAATTAAAGTTTATACCTATGAAAAAATGCATTAAAATATTCCTTGTTGCTGGTATACAATTGAAAAAAATTATGATGGCGTGTATTATAACCCGTATTATTAAAGAAAAATATACCGATATATAAGCAATTGATTGTTCAAATTCTTTTATTTATTTATTCAGTTACACCAACAGAGTAAACACTAGCACATTTGATACAGGAGAATTTTATACGAGGTAAGAAGTTGAGTGTCACACCAGTTAAGAGGCGCCAACGATATGCATAGATACAGAGAACATAACATGACATTACTAATTTGCTGCTGACTGAAATTTTATTTTACTTGTTAACACGTAATCACGTTGTAATGTGATTGATACCGTAATTTTATACCACTAACGCATTAGGCTAAGGACCTATAATGTTATTCATGTATAAAGAAATAAATAAATAACACTAGTGTAAATGCTGACAACAATTATAAAAAAGAGTAACCAGAATTAAAGTTAAATTACTATTTACTATACATTGTAAGTAATAAAAGTAACGTTGTGCACTACAAACGATTAAGACATCAAAATTAAATGAAGTGAGACAGGAATGGAAAAAATTAAAAAGTGGGAATAATATTAAGATAATGGAGATTAAAATATTTGTGTACAATTCTAGGGCTCTTAATGACGACTAAATATTGCAGCATTATAAAGCCTTTACAGTTAAGGTATTTTGTTCACTGTTAGGAAAACAGTTATATGAAATGTAACAAAATAAAGAGTTTCTAGAAAAATCTGTCGAAGTGAACGTGAAAATCAATGTTCCGAGTAGGCGCGCATCTCTGACCCAATTCGACTTCGTTAATAGATATTTTTCGGCATTATGTGGTTGATTTATAGATGATATAAAACCGGGCAGACGTTAGATCATTATGCTGGCCGCAGATTGTGGACGAAGCACCAGTTGGGTGGTCTACCGCTGGCCATTGTTTACGACTCGACTCGTATTTGGATGTACAAAGAGACTGGAAACTTGAACGAGTTTCGACATTTATAATAACTGAGTTTTACATGAATATGTTGAATACAATCTGAAAGCGGAAACTCGAAAATATTTTGAACACACTAGTTTAGTTCCTCAAGTGTCGATTAATTATGTTTTTTTCATTGTGGTCCATGAATCGTGGCAAAGATAAAATCATAGACTGCTTAGTATTCTGAACTCTGAAGAATTTTGCGATAATATTTTCAAGAAAAATCATATTACATAAAAGGAGGCACTATTAAAGGGATAAATATTATTTTTCGTTTAGGTTTCATTTCGTAGTTCAGGCATTGTGGTGTGAATAAATTATAAGCGAGCACAACTTTTCCGCTACCAACGAATATTGGCCTTCCTCTACCCTCCCGTTCCTACTGAAAATAGAATGTTGAGGGAAAATTCGTGGATTTATATAAGGTCGTCTTAGCCTGGTAGCTGAACGACCCACTTATGCCTGAACTCTCCGTATTGTTGTACCTGATCCCTCGAGTTAGCGGATCCCAAGTTACTTCTACAATTATTAACTTTAACATATTAGCTTTAATTTATATCGTGCGCTTGTTCGTTGCTCAATTTGATAGAATTTTTTAACTTAATATCTAAGATGTTCTGTATATGTCTTTCTCAGATTTATGGCAATAAGCTTACATCTTATTTCGTAAAAGAACGTAAATGTTACTGGTGAAACGTGGGGTGCACTACACCCGTCTGCCCACCTCTTCGAGGATTACAGGCCTGATGTTATAATAATATCTAAGATCAAAGCCATTGTATAAACAAATCAAGAAAATGTCTGCTTTGTATTGTTAATCAGGCGATCAATACATCTTATTATGCTTAACACCTTCGCTGTTCAGTTATTGTCGTCTTAAAAGCTTTTCTTTTTAATTTTTTCTTTTTTACGTACATCAATAAAGTAGATACTATTTATTTAATATCAAGTAGGCCTTCAACATCAGAAAGCATTGATGGGTGAAACAAAATCAATATATGAATAACATTCCTATGGTCGTGTATGAACAAAGAGGTCAGAACCATAACATAATCTGCACATACTAGATGAGGGTGTAATACATAGGGTAGTATATACATAGGGTAGTATATACACAGGGTCTAGAATGAGTCCCGTGACGCAACCCCTCAGTGAACTAAGAAACCAATTACTAACGTTCAGTAATATTAATACGAAAATTAATTGCTTTGTTGTCTGCTTGTTTTGTTAACGAAGTTTTTTAAAAGTGAGAGAAAGTCGTTTGAATAGCTCTTTATTATACTTTTCAGGTATTGTTATATGTAAAATTCTTAACTTTAAAAGTAATAAAAAAAATAAACTCACGATTTGTCATGCCGTTTTCTTTCTTATTTATTCAAGCTAAGCAATAAATTGATCATATTTGCATGTCCATTTCAATCATATATAAATACTATCTTAACGCACTGTGGGATGAAAAGGCCAAAAAATTATATTGTAGCAAATTTTAGGAAAGATTCGAACTTTGCCACCCGCTAACAGATGGTGCTGTTAACATAAAACGTCAAGCGGGCAATAGCAAAATTTTGTAAACAATAGAACGTATGATAATATTCAAAATATCGAGGCGATTTTTTTATTTCCGTTAATATTATATTGACCTAAAGTTAATTCAGGAACCTTAAATTTAAAGCCAATAATTTCGTAACACTTCAAGAGATTCAATCATGTTTCTACACGCGCTCCCGATTTCCTCTTCATGCCATCAAATATCTTAGATATTGGCAGCCAAAAATAACATTTCCAACCCAAATATGCTTAAGGTAAAGAAGGGAAGAGAGTTATTTAGAGAACACTTAACCTCCTTGTTTATGACAACGTCTCTAATTCCGTATTAAGATGCTGTGATCGGAATTCTCTCTACGACGTACACGGTACACAAGACGTGGTACCATTTAAGCCAGTATTGTTGCTGTCGTATTAAAACTTCTATTTACTTTTATATTTCTTAATTAATATGTATTTTTTTTAATATGCATCTTGCAATTGAGAACAGATTAAAAATAGTTTCAATTAATGACATAGTGTATAATGCATAGGTATGTTTTATTATGCTTAATAATGCGCAATAAACCATACTTTCATCGTAATTAATTTTAAAACCAATTGAAAACGCACAAAACACGTTTATTCCGAAGCATTATTTTCAATCCATTATCCCCTTTTTGCATTCCGTCACAACACTTCATTTGATCGAATCGTCGGCCGCGTTATTTTCTACAACTACGCGATGTCTCGAAATAGCCGAGCGCAGACAGCTGGATCTATACGTCGAACTGTAATACATTGCGCAATAAAATAATCTAACCGATATAAAAATGTAGGCACGTGTAGCCGTCTGTGCGGCTAAATTAATTTTACTAGTTTCGCTCCATTATACGAAGCTATAGATTTATCGATCTCGACTGAACGCGGGCTCTATAAATTTATAAAAAAGTTCCACTGGTTCGGTGTTTCTCTTCTATTTATTCAACTATATTGGATCCAGTTTTTTAACTTACAATATTTTAGTATCTATTTTTATTATTACTTTATCAAGTATCTTTTACATTTATGAAAACGAGTATTTATCTTGTTATCAAACCAAAAACCAACAGGATAAGAAAACTTAAAAAATACTGCATTTTAAAATAAATATCTGCTCGATTTTATAATCATAACCATTTATTTATGAGACCATCATCATTATGATGTAACTGGTATCGTAAATAAATGTTACCATGTTACTCTATACTAAATTATTAATTTATCTTGCGTATTAGTACCACTTCGAAAATAATAAGAAGGGATTTCCACGATTTTATTTACTCATACAAAATTTGTAGTCCGCAATAGGCGTCGCGCCGATGTATGCAAATCGTTTTCTTACGCTATATTCGCATTGCAGGGGACGCCCTCCTGTTACAATTAAAATATGCAAATGGGTGATATTACCCACTACTTTTCATTCCGTTTCGATGAAGCTTGAATCAGTGGGTATGCAAAACAGTTAGTACCCTCGCTGTGACGACAGATCTAAAAATATCCCTTAACTTGTCTATGGGTTGTCTGAGTTGTTGTCTGAGTTGTTGTCTAGTGAGTTCTAAGTTTTAATTATTGTCTGACAAATTATTGATTAATGTTACCGGTAATTATTTACCCTATTTAGAATAAACCAGTGTCTTTCTTCACAATGAGATTAATAACACTATTAATTTATTTATAACCTTTGTACGAACATTGCAATAACCACTCTTGATCCTAGTTAAAAATAATCTCATTCTTATGAATAAAAAAGAATCCAACACAAAAGAGTATTAAGCACAAATTACAGCTGAATCGAATGAAATATTAGTAATAAATTCGGAACAGATGATATAAAATTCAAGCATAAACGTTACGAAATGCTCAAATCGCACAGATAGAAACACATAGATGGCGTACGCGTCGGAGCTGTTTTGCCGCGTAAATTAATAATATGTAAATTGCCACGCCCGTTTCAACCTCGGAAAATGGAGAATAAACCATTTGCGCCACTCGTACATTCTACTGTATATAGATTAATTTGGGCTTGTACTACACACGCATGTATTAAGCATTGTAATCTCTTTGTTTTTGATCATCGTTAAAAATCCTTCCAAGCCTCGGTCCCGGTCTCGTTTCTTTCTAGTAAATATACCAATATTCTTAACATTAGCATGGTAACAACGTTGCCTTTTATTCAGTGTCAGTTCAAGTCTTTGTTTTTATATTTGAGTACTTTTCAAGGACTTAACAAAAAGGAGACTTTTGGCTTGATGAATTCGCTATTACGGTATTTTGTTTTGTGTGTGGAGTTCACCAGCTTTCCCTCTTCGATGCGAAGTTCTGTAGAAGAAGCAGTAAGCCGCTCTGCTGGATTTCAGATTTTTGTACAGAATTTGGCCCTCCACTCAATCGGAAATGAACAGGACACCAGATTTTGTAATCTTAAGGTATGCTCTTGCCTTCGGTGTCATCAACTTTTCGATATGTGGCAGAATTGGATCACCAGCTTACTTAAGCACTTTCACCCTTTCAAGCCGAGTGCGCAGCTTAAAAGTACTTGCTGGTGTATGAAAAACCATTTCTATCCCTCCAACAAAGAAAGCACACGAAAGTCCTTTTGGGAGAGTTTGGTTTGACATTTCTCTAATATTTAGGTTAGTCTATACTCTACAGCGACTAGCTCAAAGCTGACTCTAAAATGGTCTAATATCCAACCGACTCGATGTTACTACTTGGGGGCAGTTAAAAAATTATAATTATCGGTTATATTTTCGGTTATATTATATTACGAATATTGAGCCAACTACTAAATGCCCAAAGTAAACAGATCGGGCATTGTCAGGCTTGTGTAGCGGTGTTAATTGATAATATGTAAATATCGACGTCGGCCGACTCTGAAAAGGGGGGTGTGCCGTTCCCGCTACTCGTAATGCTACATTGTATAGATTAATTCGGGGTCTTGTAACGTCTATAAGTTCGCTTTAGAGACAGTAATTCTCCGTCTTTTTCCTTGAATATTAACATCTACTTCGTCTTTTTTTATAAAAATGTATTGTCTCTTTTATTATATTAATATCAGTTAGTTTTAAAACATTTATTTTCTCGATCAGTGATTTATAACACAAATGTTATTATTGCAAATACTTTTTAGTTTTTTCTTTCCTCTAATAATATAATCCCTATGGTCAAATCTACTATGATATACTAAGAACAGTCGAAGAATTGATTTGCATATTGTGGTTTAAAAATAGCACATTTTAGTTTTAAATTGACGGATCAAAAGGTAAACATATCACGAAAGTATTAACGGAATAATGGAGTTAGCATGAAAGCGTAGGTAGCGAGATGATTCATAAGTTGATCACAATGCGAAGGTCAATACTCGGGGGGAGCAGCCAATATGTCGCGAGGGTGCAACCACGTGTCGAAGGGTCATAATCCGACGAGAAAATACGCTCGTGTGTCCAACTTAATTGAAAAAACTAAGCCTGACTGGTCGATTGTAGCTAAAATAGGGTTGGTAAAATACTGACAATAAGTGTTTCAATCGTTGAATCGCATGAAAAATGATTTTGTTTTGATACATTTTACTGATTATTGTGCCTATAAACAACAGAAATGTTTTATCAAATGTACGAACTGATTATTATAATTTGTATAATGATAGAATACATAATTTCGTAAGGGTTTAGCAATTGATATATTAAAATTTTTATTTTCAACGCCGATATTTTTAGATAAAGGAATATTCTATCAATTTTAAATAAAAGGAATACTATTAGGAGTATACGTTAAGCTTTCATGACTGAACAATAGATGGCGTTGCTTTGATTTAACATTTATATTATATTATGAACATTTCAGTAATATGTGATCAGGTATATATTATAAGACTTAAAATTGAATATGAACATAAGAGACGACTATATAGTTGAGATAATGTATAACAATTACTAAAAATAAAGTGATATTTTTTATATAACTACGATCTAATCATATCAATAAGCTACTTCGTTTTAACATCTTTCATTCATATTTAAACGTAGGCACTGGTTCCCATGTGTAAGAAAAGATCACAAACTAATTAATTTGACTCTAGTAATTAGCGTTATCCTTTGTCGAACAGAGAGTGCCTTTGAACTACATATAAAGTGCTATGCGTGTGAACTGATACATATTAAATGTTTTTAGTCTAACATCGAAACATAGATTCATAAAAACAACATTATTTTTAACTTAATTAGTCTTAAAATTATTTTTAATATCCGTAGCCCACTAACTGTTCCGAGGTGTATGATTGAAAATAGTACTATATTTATTCGCCCACAATCACTGATTTGGAAGAAATATTTCAATGTATTTTCATAACAACTACGGACATCTAACGAGAAATAGCAATAGTTACAGTTTTCTCGCAGGATGCGAGGCGCAAGAGGCGTTTTACGACATGGCCACTCAAAAAATCTAAATTAATTTTGAGGTTGATTTGTATTACATTTAAGTAAATATAGAATGTTAGAACATTCTTTCCGCAACATTAGTGTCTTACGTAATGGCTAAATATGTGTATTTCATTTATCTGACATTTTAGATCCCTCTGTAGGTTTTAAATAGAGTTAAATGATTGTTATCTAATGTTAGTCTTTAAAAATAATTAAGCGATAGCAGTTTTGTTATCTGATATCAGAGTTGTTAAAGTTTCGATAACTCTAATAATTATACGTAACATTGTTATAATCCATGTATCACCTCCAGTGTTATTCACGTTAAATATCTTAATAGTTTTTTGGCATAAGACCCATTTAAGTGTTTATGACGACAACATTGAACTAGTGTTTGTAAACAATAATATTTATAATGGCTCAGCGATATGGGATGAGGTGAATTAATTCAAATTGAAATGTATCTGAATTTTATCCAGTCATATGTACTATGCAGGTAAATAATTGTCTAGATCTTTACTGACTTACATTACAGCAGCCTGGTGCAGTATGCTCCAGACTTTGAGACTTGTAAAGCAGGTAATGTCAAAAGAGTATTTATGAAGACGGCAAAAATGTTAACAACATAGGTATAATTATAGTCTATACTAACTGACATACTAATACTGCACAAAACATGTCCAAGTGACTACTAATTACTGAAATAACCTGCAGTTCTCAATCGGTCTACTACCTATAATTAGCTTTAGTATGCTTTACAGAGAACATAATCCGCAAACCGTATTGGCGAAAGCTGTACTAATATACAATATTATGTACGTCCATCATCGATCGGACTTCAAATACATTGCCTAACGTTGGTTCAATTACATTAATCACAGATTAATTACAGGTTAATTCCATATGGCCGTTATATTAAACGTTTGGCAAAATGGCTGTTTTACTGTACTGGTACAAAACGTAATACGCTTCATTGACCTATTTTATATGTCCTGTTACTTTATTTTGTTTCTTTAGGACAGTTACAATGTGCAAATGTATTTTTTTGTAATGGAAGCTTACCGCCATCTACCGCGCAGTAGCAAAACTACTATCTATTGCGTATTTATTAAATGTGTCCGCGATTTCATATGCACAATTATACATAACATATTTTCGTAAACTAATGATAAACAAAACATCCATAGTTACAAATATTGAAATGAGTATTATAGAGTCGCGCTTTATTTTATAAAATATTTAACGGAAGTAAATACGGTTATATGTAACATATTATAAACATTTCTGGAGAGCTTGACAGGAAGTTGGTCAAGAGAATAGCTGCTGATACTGAGGTCCATAGTGCTCTCAGTATCTGGCATTACTATTTACTACACACGAACATGCAGACCAGCAGATTAAAACTTTTAGAATAGCTGTTTCGGGCTTAGGAGCTTTTCCGCGGTAGACAGCGTGGACGTTTGTTTTTATATGTTGGATGTATTGACACGAATTCTTTACGATTTTATTTTATATTTGAGGTATTTTTTGCAAAGACATCGAAATACTTGGCACGCTTCACGCTAAGGTATTTTCACCCTTAGATTAGGAAATTGTGATATCATTAAATTTAAGCAGCAATGCAGTGGCCATAGTTGAAGAATTACGAAGTTTAAAAATGTTCTAACAGACTAGCTGAACTAAAAATTTATTTAAAAACAAGTAATACCACAAGCATAGAGTCCATAAAGAGCCATAGACAATGCACATCGATTAGACGCTTCACGGAACACTATCAACCTTCCGCCCTTATGCAATATATTGATTGATACGTATTAATTTATTTACATACAGTGTCTAATCTGTATGAGTTACGATAATACACGGATATACGGCAAAACTGGATGTTGCTTTCCTCTAGTTTTTGTTGCAACAGATTTTTATTATCCATTATCGCTAAAATTTTTATGAGAAGAGGTCCTGGGTTCGAATGATCGTGACTGTTCGATAATTTAGAATTCATCCGCCTCCCGGTAGGTTCTGGGTTCGAATCCTGGAACGTGTTCTTTCTTTGCAGAACGATGTACTTTATAAAACATCTTTCGCTATAAAGGCAAAGGAAACCACTGCGACCAAATTTGCACATCTGTAGAGTTTTGTAAAGCGTATGAAATCCGCCCACTCGCGCTCGGCCAGCATGGTAACCCGTGCCCTTAACCCACCTCATTCTGAGAGAAGGCCCGGGTTAAATAATAAAACGATTAAAGGATTATTGATGAATTATTTTAAAGACAATGTTTTTCTCTATTCATTACAATGGATACTACACTACGTGAGTTTAATCGGTACTATATTTTGGAAACAAACAACGGTCCAGACAGAAATAGAGTTATGCGGTTCAATGATCCTAGGAATGAAACAATAGATTTGTATTCTTTGTAAATGTAGCGTTTATGAAACGGTGGATAAACGTATAAAAACGTTTAGTTTATACAAGGCATTATCATATTCGTAATACGAAAAGTTGTGTTTATTTACGTATAAGGGACTTTTCAAATATAGTAGCTCAGAGAGCAGAGACTCGTCGCATTTAAAAGAGAACTTTAATACATTTTATTAGAGTCTAATTTTACACTTCAATTGATTTGTGACGACGCTCAAGCAATCTCTTGCTGTGAAATATTTGAAATGGAAAATTAGACTTTCTTGCAATGTATTTTAAATACCTTTATAATCTGTTCTGCTCTCCGAATCGGTCTATTTAAAATGACCCTAAGACGCTTACTTGTGCTCTATGAAGCAGCAGATTCAGGCCTAAAGTTAGCCAGACCCTGGACTCCCGAATCTGGATCCTCATCACGACCGTTTACACGCAATTTAAACGGATCGTAAGACGCTAAGTTGTGCGCTAGGAAGCAGTAGATTCAGGACTAAAGTTAACCAGACTGAAGTCATCATGACCGTTTTCCCGCAACCCATTACCTTATCTTTAGCTTTGCTTTAGTTTAGTCTACCAGCTTCTGATATTCAAACGCATAAATCTTAAGATAAAATAAAGCTTAGCATAGAGTTCAACGATAAAGCACATTTTTATATTGAATATGGTCACTTACCAGGTCAGCTTCTGACCACTTATAAGAACAAGAGATGAATCACATGTGTTATATTCAATATTTATTAACCTGAATGTTATTTTTTGACTTACTTGTAAAAGTAACATCATGCCTGTAATCCCCGAAGAGGTAGGCAAAGGTGTGTAGTACCTATACTCCCACATTACAGCAGTTATGTTTACGACCCAAGTTGGAATAGGTGGTGAGCCTATTGGCATGCACCGGGCCCACATCCTGACTCCGAGTCACTACTACAAACTTTAAAATAGAAATAGCCAAATAGTACCCAATCCGAGGATCAAAGCTGGGACGTCCCAATCGGTCATCGCGCTCGCAAACACTCGACCAACGAGGCTGTACTTAAATATTCATAATTTTTTAAAATTAAATTTCATCATTTTCATCATGTTACCAGGTCGACAGATTACATACTGAGGTGCTCGATCAACATTCATCTTCAGTACATAATTATAAAATGAACCTTAGTATAAAATAGTATACGTATACTTGCATCAGTTCTCATTAGTGGTAGTTTCTAGAAAAACTACCTCTGTGACCTATCTGTTCCGTCGACAGACGGGGGCCAATCGAATTACGTTCCCATTATTATTGGAGATTGTTTGCAACGCCATTGCAGGGGTGACTTGTGTTAGTAATTGTATGAAAACGTTTCAATCGGATGGTCCGACTAGATCTGATTGCAAAAATATTCACCTGTCATCATCTGTGGTTTGATCTAAGGACTTGTCCTCAAATGGGCAAAATTCACGTATTATTTTCTATTAGAAAATAAATGCTTCCACTATTAAAAGAGAACAAGCTTCCAAATTCAAAATATGTATAACATAATGTCAAATAGTACTGACACATAAAATGATGTCTGTAAAAGTTATAAAAAAAGTGCATTGTAATTGATCAGTATAAAAATTAAGACGTAACAGAAACTTCCGGGGATAAGAGAAAGGTATATGATATATTATTGCGAATGTTGATAAAATTTTGTACCTCTTTATCGGAACTCACGTAGACCGAAAGATGACACATGCAATGATGTTTCATACACAATATTTAAAATCAAACACCATTACGCTACATACACTTGGTAAATTTAATGATATCATTTACAGATTCTATTAATAAATTTAGTGATATCACTTACAGTTACTATTTAGGTAATAGTAAAATTATAGCCGTACGTTTTATAAGAATATTTTTAATGTATAAAATCTACAATACGTGATTAAATAGTCTTCAAGTTCGTCCGAAAATTATTTCAAAATCAATGCCTCAAATTCCTTACACTTCGTACGGTCGTCTCTGTAACGTCCACATTTTAAGAAACAAAGAGGCTTTGTTAAACTTCAGTTCTAGTTGAGAGTCAAGCGAAAGTTATGCTAACAATCAAAAACTAAACAAAATTTACCCGCCGCTCGTGAACTTGAATTGATGGGTTTCATAAATCAAGGTATCCAGTTCACAAGATGTAAAAAATTTTAGTAATGATCATTCATCATTTTTAGAATAATTAAAAAAAGCGTATTATCAAACCTGTAATCCCCGAAGGGCTAGGCAGAATGTAATACACTACCAAGTTTCACAAGTTACGTTTCCCTACGTCTCACCATGTAATAAGTGGTAAGCTTGTTTATTAGTCTAGAATAGTAGTATTAGTCTTGAATTATATGTATAAGTTTATAAAACACATTAAGACAATTAACCATCCGTTCTTTCGAAATATTACATCCCTCGATCGATCTATCCATACCTCAATTAATCCATCGATCCAACCCGCGTACATTCATCAACCTATCCATCCATTAACAATATTTTCAAATACTTAAAGCCGTTGACGTACAATGTAAAAACATTCCGACCGCGTTATTCTATCATAACAAACTCATAAACACTATAAAATTACATGGAATATTCACGATGAAAGTTTAGATACACGACCTCAATTAGATTGAGTCAATTAGGTAGCGCAGAGCTGGTCGATTCAGTCGACTGATGAAGAAGTGCCCGCATCGCGTGATCCACAAACGACTTCGATACTGGCGTCAATAAAAACAAATATAATATCACAATGCAAACAGCCCGCACACCGTCACTGATATCAACTAAACAGGTTATATTGTCGTAATTATTACATATCACGCTTCATTGTCGTGATAAATACTTTCTCACACTTATCATTTACCAAATCTACGCTACTGTCCATTTTAGATAATGGTGCGAGCGAGACGCGGCATACGCCGAGACGCCAAGTTTGAACAACGCAGATAACGTATATTATTATAGTGTCCACAAGCCAAGCGGATATTGATTATCTGCCACAGTTGAGAGCCACCGAGTCCCCCGCCACCGCCAACGCTCGAAGGGTTGCTACGATCTATGCCTCGTGCCGATCCGCCAAGGATTTCCACCGTAAATCCGCTGCAAAAGGCACATTTTCCCTCTCGTGCGCTAAAACACATACAACTTTTTTAAGGACATCGCGATATTCAATATTTGATCTCTGTCTAACAGACTGAGCAGTATGTGACTGCAATATCCCCGTCCCTCTCTAACACATTCCGTAATCATTTTCGATGCATTCCCTTGCCATGATTTTCCCGCGGCACTTGCGAACACAAGTACTCTACCATTTTGCGTTTATATCACTTCGCACAAAAGTTTAAAATTTGTGATTCCGGTCAGCCGTCATAACTCCAATGAGATTCTTCGTACTGCTACTTAGCATAGCGCTGGACAAAGGCAGTTCTGTATTATTATTTATGATTCTGTTTCTTTTATTTTAATAAAAATTGCTATGTCACTATTTATGTACAAAATAGACACATATTTTATTATATTAACGCTTATAAAATCGTATAAACTGCTACGAAAAAAAAAACAAAAAGTAAGAGCATATTGTCCAGATAAGCAGCAAGAAATTTTTACTTCATCCGTACAAATTAAAACAGCGAAAAACACATCGCTACTTCGCTGAAACTTAATTATTCGTACCAAGTTCACGAAACAGGTCTCGAAGGATTCACCTCTAACTTAAAAGCATGGCATGTCTAGACACAACTAGCGAACAAATTCTGTACTACTAAAACTTTTCGTGGGGCAAGGCACTCACTACATACGCTTTTGTTTTTGCAGTGTGTGTTAGCGTAACCTGTGAAAAATGGCTTTCCCACTTGTGTTGGTGGCACACAGGCGAGCGGGCGGGGGGCACGGGGGGCACGGGGGCGCGGTGCGCGTGTGTGCGCGTGGGGAGACGGGGCGGGAAAGGGGTTCGAGTCGTGAACTAAATAGCTTAGTGTTAACACATATTGACATCAAATTCACCGCGATGTTATCATTTATTCAGGTAGCTGTAAATTCATTGTACTTTTCGTTAAGGTTTATGTTTAAATAATTTCGCGTGCCACATGCCCCGGTGGGCGCGAACGCTTTCTTCCAGCACGAGCGTGTCTATGATAAATTATTTTTGTCAGTTTGTTTAACTTACGCTGACACTGCTTTGGGGTTATTATGAATTTTAATTGCCAGTCGGAGGTTTTCCTACATTTTGCGTTAGATATTTTCGTTACGCAACAGTTCAATTAGAGAGAAAGCTTCAAAATTTTATTTCACAAAATGTATAAATAGATCTTGAATATTGGGGTGGTTTTAAGTTGAATCACGAAATTAGTTATGTATATAATAAATTGGACGGTTGGAATTTCATTTGCGCTCCTAGTCTCCTAATTACATAAATACACGTAGCAAAACCTTTCTACACTTTGACTCCCAGCAGTGGGATACAACTTATTATAGTAATCGCTGAACCACATTGTGCATATAAAGACCTAGTTGCGCAAGAGGGTTACGAAACATGACGCTCTACAATGACTCTACCGGATGCTAACAGATGAAACATACATAGGCGCATTTTTTCCACACGGCACACGAATGTAGAGCGCTTGGTTATATTTCGTTATGGGCGACTTCGTTAACTCTCTCCCGTAGAACTCTCCCAGCTTTTGCTGTAAATTAAAATGGGCTCTATTCAACTTTACATAAATCCGTAAAACGGTTAACGGTTCCCAACGGCCACGTCAATATTATCGTTATATAAAAGAACATAATAAAATATACAAATGATACAAATACCTATTATTACTTAATTGTAAATTCCATATTGAAATATTTAATACGCAAGAGAGAAAATACCGTGTATAGATTTGGATATTCCCAGTAAGTACGGACAACTACTAGGAGATACTAAAATCGAAAAATGTCAATAAGAAAAACTATGTTTGGTTGCAACTCGAATAATACCCGAATAATAATCGAACAGTACCCGCCTTTTGTTTTATTCACCAACCGCTGAACCCACTGGGGAGCAGTCGAGATTCATTGCTCGGGATCAATTTTCAGTCACTAGTTGCTACGAAGATGGAGGGCGACGAAAGTATCTACGAAGGTATTTTCTATACACACGTACAAACAGATTTAATCAGAAGCATACACAATATTTGCTCATTTTAAACAATATGAATATTTATTGCCTGAGAAAAATAAGCAAGAATAAAGACAGCATTTTGTTTAATTTTAACTGTAATAATTTCGAGATCTTAATCTTTATGTTCTTAAAACGTATGGGACGTATTGACCTGTCCGTATTGACCTGTCCAGGATTAGGTATAACATTTACTCTACTATATACAACTGTAACTGTAACTCTTTAAAGATGCTATATAACTTTTTAACGTAACATCACGCCTGTAATCCCTAAAGAGGTAGGCAGAGGGGTGTACTGCAACCCCACATTTCACCAGTTACGTCTAAGTCCCATGGAATAGGTGGTGAGCCTATTGCCATAACTTTTTAAATATACTATGTAGCTCTTTAAATATACTATATACTTCCTTAAATATAATATATAGGTCGCTAAAAATAATAAATCACTTTTCAAAACACTTAATTTTCAAAGTTTCTTGCGCCGTGCGCTGTAAACTCACACATGAAGTCGAATACTAGATCCAGAGTAGATTGTTAAATTCAGATGTCTACTCGTCCGGAAATTGAGCCTGGAAAATGAACTCACCGGGATGGTGACCCTTGTTTCAAATGAGTATTACACGTATAGTAACTATATATGAGTTGATGGAATATTAGTCAGTGTTGCCACATTGAAGAAAAGTAATCGTTTGGAGAGCGTGTCGTGTCAACACTAAAAAATTTGATATTTCGCTTTTATAGGTAAAAATATATTCTTTATGAACATATTAAGATGTGTTACAAATGTTGCACAGCTAAGGACCATTTTTAATAGTATGGAAGGCAGATTACAATACACTTTTCAAATGTAGCTATATCTGTCACTTATCTACTCTATCCTGTTCTTGTATTGCCATAATATAATTATTTTTTGCAATATCCCAATTCATCAGAATACTGATATTCTTAAAAAAAATATTTTATGTAAAATTGCGCATTTCTTATCAATCTAAAATATCATGTCTACCTTGTATTAATATATGAATAATGTGTAAATATCCCAGTTCATCAGAGGATTGACAGTTCTGAAAATGTTTTTACATGTTTTGCGTTTTTTTAAAAAAAAATCATTCGGTGTGTCGATGTAAACAGCACCAGAGAGATGACGCCGCAACGCGTCTTAATGAACTTGTAATAAAATTATTGGCCACACACAGGGCAGTTGAGGCAACGCCCTAGCTACGAGTTAACCTGCGTAGGGATTCACATAAATTATATATACCGATATCGATGTGTTCATGTCTTTTTCATGTATTTTTTTATTTCGAAATATATCGATGTCGCTAAAGGAGTGTACATGACGTTTATATATTTATATTATATGTTGTTATAAAGACTGCATCAGACTTACCAACCTCTTTAAAACTAAAAATCCTTTACAACCTACATTCTGATATTTTAAATATAAGTGTTTTATTCGGTTTTGTTCTTTGAGCACGTATCTTTTTATATATTAATATACTGAAAAACTAAAGAACAAGTTGTAAAATAATAATACCGAACATCTCCTGGGACATTGCTTACAAGAATTTTGAGAACCAATACGTCACTATACTATATTGATAAAAAATGGCTTTTAAATACAGCATTTTTAACAATGACAATATGAATAACAGAATATTACTTAAGGCAACTTCATAAAACTTATTAAAATACAAAAAGCAAAGCAATAGCCGCGCGAAACTTATAAACCTGTCGCATAACTACAACCCATTAAAGCAATCCAATCCCGTTAACATAGAACGAGAAAAACGACGGCCGCCATTACTCGGTTTATATCGACATCGATAAAACGGGGCGAACACCAGAGCGAACGGTATCTAGAGAGGCGAGCTACAATAAAATGTACCGAGCTAGCTACAAGCCTGAGCAGTTACTCCAAACACCCTACTCACCCTGCTCCCTCGCCCTTTTCGACATATGCGCAGTCCACGCACACATGCCAGCGTACGTCGCTACGCTCGTATCCAACACACATAGACGCGTTGGCAATAGACGTATGCATCTGTCAATCCGTCGAAACATGCACGCTAATAACATCCGTCGTAGCCAATTTGATTACTAATTGATCGGCAGAGCGGTGATGGCCGTAACAGGAGATTTATTTTGTAAATAAAAAAAGCTGTTGAAATCACCGGTTCAATCGACGCGAACCATTTACGGCGCCTAACTAAATTGGTGTGGGTGATCTAATTGGTAAAAAAAATTCGACGATTCCTAGACAAAAGTATGCGTACAATTGTGCAATTGCATATTAAGATCATAATGGCGTTGAAAGTATACAAAGTGGAACGGTTCGGGGTCAATTAAAAAAACTAAAACTAAAAATGTTACGTCCATAACAATGCACCATCAACCTTTCAACTGGACACGAGTGTCCTGTCAGAATGAAAAGGGGTAAAGCCATAGTCTGCCAGTCTACCCAATTGTCGATTAGCGGGAATGTACAGTAACTACTGGTAATTTACATCAACAATTGTGGATATGTCTTTACTTTCATTTCATTTGAATAGTAAATAATCGTGGTGTTTTTTTTTATAATTTAGTAGATTAATTCCTTAAAACTTTTTTAAATGTATGCCAACATGTATCAAAACCTGTAATCATATCATTATAAAGACAAAAATGTCATCACCCCAGGCCGCTAACAGGATAAAAAGCGGTGCCAAGGAAGACCAAGACCTTGTCTAAATACTTTACATTTTGACTCACGAGTCAAGCCTCTGAACTCGGTAATATGAAGACACTAATGCATGAAGAAAAGGCGCGATAAGTCAGAAAATAGCAGTTATAAAACCTCGTAGAATTCGTAATTGTACAATCCCTTAAATAAAATGAATGTAGAGACATAATAATTCGTATTATAATCTGATGTCGGCGTGGGTCGCGTCGTCTCGCTTCCACCCTCGTACTGTGACACCCTCCGCGCCAGACACCACACATCGATGTACGAACCATTCGGTCATTCTAAATTATACCAAATGTCTCCTCATAATACCACATATTAAAATCTGGCCACCTTCAATCCTAAAATATATTAAACTGTATAAATAAGTATAAGTCATGAAATTCTACACAATAAGCAACATTGACAATTTGCTTATTAAGTTAAAAAACGAATGGAATCTACACGCAAATAGTTTCAAAATGGAGGTACAACAAAATTTTTAATTTTTCTTGACCCCATTAACGGTATAAGCTTGTTTACTACGAAGAAATGTATTGAAATATTTCGTTACGCCTTATCCATATCGCGCTAACTTTCATACATTCAATGTATCCGTTCTGAAAGTGGTCATCTCAAGGAGATTACAATAACAGAAGATGTGAACACCCTCGAATATCACTTTGTATTAAGAATTCATGTTCTGTCAAGGTTATATCGAAAATTGCAATGTATGATATAATGGTTTATTTTTTACGCACTGTGCAACGCACCTACAAAGTAACTTCTCCTTTGTATAAAGTCTATGTGGCTTTGGGGAAAGCTTGATTTTAAGCAACACATTTTTTGGTTTTTGGTTAACGCTATTTAAAATTTTATTTTTTAAGAATCTCTTGTTCTTGAATTGAGTGTGGAAATAACGAAATGCAAAAGATTTTATATGTATGTAATACAAGAAACAAGCATACATATGTAATGTACGTGTTGTTTTTTACAACAAGACTACAATATTACTGTTGTCCATATTTTACGACCGCGTGAGTACGATCCGTGTATATTGTGTACAACTGGACGCAATCTTGCATTCGTTTTTAAATTTTTACATGTAGTTTTATTTTTTCTGTCTATATAACTAACATTGTTATTGAGCGTATTTGTATGTAATGAAGAATTATTCAATCAGTTAAAATGCCTTAAAGGTCTATTTATTAATAGATCCTTAAGTCATAAATTACGATAAACATATTCTTCATACACTTTATGAATTCAAAAAAGCATATCTGTGTTGTAGAGTATACCTCTTTATTTAATTTATTTTACTTTCAATGTAGACGATATAAATAATCGCACTGTCAAAGACGTAATTACAAACAAATACGGTAGAAAAAAACAACCTCAAAATGTCATTCATAGCTATTCGTAAGCTAATTAAATATCTCACAAGAGCATTTTTATTTCAACTCAAACACAACGATCCCGAGGAATCTTCACCCTCGTCCTTTCATCATGGAGCCGACCAACGTTTTAAGTTTGACAAACCGAAGATGAAAGAAGTTCAAGTGTTCTTATAGGCCACGGCCTTGGGGTGAGATGGGAAGGGAAAAGGGAAATCCTCGCGGTATGCTGTCCCGGAAAAATATCCCGAAAGCGAGTGGGCGGGCGGCGCGGCTGGTTAATAATCAAAACGCCTCTAATATTGCGACGGCCTGCTCTTAGTTATCATTATAAATCACGACGCGATACCTCCGAAACCACCCCCGCAAGTGTATAACGATGACGAGCAAAATAATCTTCATTATTACATTTTTATTAAATTCAGCTATGTGTCACAACTGCGCACAGTGTATGGCAATAGGCTCGCCATCTATTCAGTCGTGGGACGTAAACGTAACTAGTGAAACGTGGGACTGTATTACACTCCTCTGCCTACTTCTACCGGGAAATACTCGCGCGATTTTAGGTTATGTAATGTTACATGCCTTGAATGTCAAAGATTATTTCAGCTGTAATATTTTTAAATAGCATGTTAAACTTAACATTTACATTGTAAACTATATTTGAGGTGAACATTTCGCCGCAAAGGAACTTTAGCATCATATGTGATCAAATGTATGTAACATAGGCATGTACACACTGATTATACATAGAGAACTTAAACTTCACATGTTCAGTTAGTTTCAGCTACTAATACTTTCGATTCGCTCTGTTAAATTTGATAAACTTCATGTAAAACGAGATAAAGTACATAATATGCTGTTATTTATAATTTATAAAAAAATCTGGTTAATTTTGAATAGAGATATTTGTCAGTTACATTAATCTTGATTACTTTTTCAAATTTGTTTCGAAGGAGAATGAACCCGCAATTAACTAATGAAATAAAATACGCGCTACAGGCCTTCAATGTTATTTGTGCTACAATTCATTGTGACAGATCGCACAACTCAACTATCAGTAACTAATATATCTACGCGAAGTTATAGAAGGCGCTTATTTCAGTAATAATTTAGCTCGCTTCTAGGGAGGTAGCGAGACTCTCGGAAGACCTTCCTTGGCAACGTTCGCTTCAGAAGACACCTACAACATTGATACGTACGTATGCATGTACATACGTATCTTACATTCTACGAGTACCTTACAGATGTAACTAGGACTTTACGGCAAAAAATCTTTTTAAAAATAATTATTTAGTTAAATAATTTGTCCAATAATAATTATCTAATTTGTTGATATTTGATGTCATTGTTGTGACGACCGTTTTTGCGTTTAATTACAATTTTTTTGTTGATATCAGTATGTTAATACTAATTAATTAATTATAAGTAACAATAATTAATAATGTTTAGTGACAATATTCTTTATAATGCCGTTATTCACAACATTTAATAATTACTTGTAATAAATAAGAAAAAAACATTTTTGGTATTAAAAGGAAACTACATTTTTACAAAGCTATTCAATAATGTTTATTGCATGTAAATATATACAAGTTCATCCATTT